>JAQFVV010007434.1:0-90643 GCA_028023455.1 Epiperipatus broadwayi | reverse complement strand
TTAAAAGTTTTACAGTGCATAAATAGATAAAGAATTAGAATAGACAATGGCTATAAGATTTTAGGAAATTTTAAAATTTTATTTTTATTAACTAAAATATTTTGAATTAGAATACTGAGAATAATTTCTACTAAGTAGTTTGTATTTGGAAGTAATAGAAATATTCAGTTTTTATTTAATTAAATCTTTAATTACTTTAAATCTATCGTAAACAGTGCTATTAATCAGTTATGATAAATAATAATAAATATTTAGAATAGTGATATTTTCAAGTTGATTATAGAATAAATAAATAATTAAATGGTCTAATGCTTTGGATTTCCTATTCTGGAATATAGAACTGTGATTTATGGACCTTAAACTCCAGGATATGTCTCTTTATTACTGCACTAATCCACAAACAATATAGTGTTGGATTATGAGATATATTAATCTTGAAAAACTAAAAAAAATGTTTAAACTTAATAACTACTGAATTTACTAAGACAATAAACCTAAAGCATGTGTGGTTGAAAATGCATAGGTAGGGAGCTCTGTAGAGGTCCCTACCTTCGTATTTTCAACCACACATGCTTACGTAATCAAGGTGTGTTAAATAAATTTATAACCAATGAATAGTTGAAAAAAGAAAATTTTAAATAAAAAAAACTCCATTATAAATAAGACAAAAGCGCAAATCTTTCTAAGAGATGGTTAGTATTATTCTGCATAAATCATTTCAAAGCTTTATTTTGAGATTATGGCAACACTGATGGGATTTCCATCACAGTTGCTTAAATCTATTATCTTGTTGCTAGCTATCTTTATTTGTCTAAAAGTTGGGGGTGGTGACATTTTAGTATTAATTATTTGTTGGACTATTTTCATTATCTAATATTTTAGAGCTGAATGTCTTCGGAAAAATATTAAAGTTTATCTAAACTTTAAATACATTCAACTGTTAATAATATCATACAGATTATTATTTAACACAAGATTTAAAGTAGTAGTATTCTCCTTTCTTTTTCAAGTGCTGCTGGTTCAGGTTCAATTCCTATTCTAGTATTGTGACTGGTCAACCCAACAACACTTTAAGTATAGAGAAGAAGAATACCACTGGAAATGGTGTATTAAATACTATCCTTTGTCAAATGTATGTGGAAAGTTTAAAGAAAGTTTACAATTTTTCTATAAAAAACATTCAAATTCTTAATATTACATGATGAAAATAGTTATCTTTAGTGTTCAGTTGCTTGTTTTGTATTCATTTGATGGCAAAAACAAAAACTGAAATAATATTAATTTATTAACTTAAAGAAAAATTCAGATAAAAGTATCATCCAAAAAAAATCTAACACAATGTTCCTTGTTCTCAGCTTTGGGATCACTTACAAGATTTTTTAAGACTGCCTATTTTTTGATTAAATTTTAATATTTTTCAAATTTATTACTATATTTATAATTATTTTTGCAAAGTATTTATAAAATATTTACTTTTTGGAAAAAGTTATGCATGATTTAATTCATTTGCTTAAAAATGTTTGCTTTTAGAGGAAAGCAAATGAAAAAGGAATTATATTAATGTAAATCATATTTGTGATTGATTGAAAAGAGAATACCTTCATAATTACTTTAGCAGTTATTTTTTAGCTATTTTTTAAGAATTATAAGTTGAATTTTTAATTTGTAAACAGAATTTCGATACTTTATGATGTATTAACAATAATTCATTCAGATTTTAGAAATGGAATTAAATTATATTTCATTTACAAAATATTTTATCTGCAATTAAGGTTATTGTTTTCACTATATATTTCAGATTATTACTCTTTTTTTTATATTTACAAAGTTGAAATATTATTTTTTAATATGTGTTTTTAATTGTAAATTTATATTTTTAAAAATTAATTTGAAATATGTAAAAATAAATTAAAGAATAAAATTTAATTTGTTAGTATAAAAAATTGTGAATTTAATTCAAACGACTAATTAGAACTGTCAAAAATATGTAACTATGAAAAGATTAAACTAGGGTTGTGAAATAACTATAATATTTAAACTGGGAATCCATCCAGGAATTTTAGCTTATAAATTTTAACATTTTCACAGCTTCACAAAATATTAAGGATATTGAGTGAATAATTGTAATATATACTGCACATAAGATCAAATCATTAAGAAATCACATTAAAAAAAACAAAACAAATGTTATAATCAAGAACTTTCCAAATTGTTAAATTTTCTGGTTAATAAAGAAATTGTAAGATTTATTTAGCAATAAATAATAAAATGATTTAGAACTATATATGCTAGGCATAACTGAAAATAAATTGATCAAAGGAAAGGAAAAAGAATATTGGGGATTTTTTAAATAATTAAAGAGGAAATAATTATAAAGTTAGCCTCCAACATCTATAGTTATTCATCCATATATAAAAATAGTTATGCTTCTGATAGTGAATTCCCAAAGAATAAAAAGATTTTTATGTAATGCAAAAGTTTTAACTTCTTGATGAAAGCTTTTTATTTTATTTTATTTGTGGAAGGGACATCTATCTTTTATAGAGTCAATACAATAATAGCAGCACAAATAATATTATGTATATTAAACTAAAAATGTGCATATGTTAGGAATAAATGAGTGGATTATATATTGCTTTGATTGACTTGATCATGGCATTTGAATCAAATAACTAAACAGATCTATGATAGTGCTTGAAATTAATTGCTTGTCCATCAAAGTTTATCTTTTTATATACCTTGTTTATAACAGGATCAAAGATATTTGAAATAAAAATTGATGATTAACGAGGATATAAACTAATCTCAATTTTATTTTTGATTTTTGCAACACAGTTCTATGCCTAATTAATTAGATATAAAAGTGTAAAGCTGGTTTGAATATAAAATGTTTAATATAAATTAATTATAAATAATTCAACTTCTTAGATTCTGGATTTATAGTATACTGGTATTATCTTTTCTAATTTAAAAATAATCTACCAAATGTTTTGGAATGCAACATACAATGATTTTGGTTTAGTAATTAATGTTTAAATCCATCATTGATGAAAGAGAAATCTACATCCTTTATCATGAATGGTTATTAATTTGATAATGTGAAACAATTTATGTTTATGGAGGTCTTACACTGATACCAATGTACTACTTCTGATTTCAACAAGTTAAATGACAAGATAATCTATAATAGTGAAGTAATTGTAAATACTAAATTAATATTATGGGAGTAAGAATTAGATCTCTATTAAGTAACTTAAAGGTATTAAAATATTGCATTTATAGTTGCCCTATAAAATTCTAAAACTATAATGGCAAAATTAACATTCTGAATGTGATACTATAAAGTCTATTATTGTAATATTATAGAATATATTATTGTAAATTTAGATGTAAAATAAATGAAAACTACATGACTTCTTGGAAAATTAATGTATGATTACTTTGAGTAGATTTTTTATAACAGAAGCAAATCCTAATTTTATTAAAATATATTTCAATGACATTCTAAAGAAATGCAATATTGACTGCTTTCATTGGGCAAATAAGACTGATGTTAGAATACAATGGTGAGTTAGTGTTAGACAAATAGTTGTTAAAGGCTTTCAGAAAGTCATATCACAGAATATCATATAAACAAAATAATCCAGCATGATTCTATGTGTTGATAATTGATAGTTTACACATTGGTTTGTATATTTATAGAAAATCTCACTATAATGCATTATTATTTTTCTTGTACCTTTTTTTAAAAAAACAATCAGGTTAGTCACTTTCATTTATTAGAGACTGCGCAGCAACAACAACTACTAACATTAATATTTTTTGTTGTTTTATCTTATATATATCAGTGTAGCTTTATTTATTAAAACCCTAAGATCTGAGTGTCTAATCATGAACTATAGTTAAAATAGATTACAATCAGATTTACCGTAATGAAAAAATATATTTTTTGAAAAAATGTCATTCTGTGGACAGATAAATGACCTTTATAAAAAGTTTTATTAATTACATTTTGGAAATTTGGCAGCTTGTTAAAATGGAAATGAAAACAGTCAAGTAACAGCTTAATGTTTTTTTTTTTTTTTACAGTGAACTTACAAGAGAAGCAAAATGAATGAAAAAATACAGAAAGTAATAATATATAATAAAAAGCATTAATAAAATAATACTAGAAGATAAAATATGCTACAACTGATAGGTTGAGACCGTTGCAAAATATATACTAAACTTGATTTGTTCTAACAAAAACTATAGAACATTTAAATTATTTACATATATGTAATAAAAATATTGTTATAAACTAAGTCATGTTAAGAAATATAGGATACTTGTTTTTAACAGAAAGTAGAGATTGCGATATGTAAATACATAAGTATATGTGTTTTTAAATGTCTTTGTTAAACATCTAGTTTTTTTTTCATATGTCATAGCATCGGCCGAGACGCGAACTCACAACCGTCTGCAATCAACTACTTGCTTGCAAGGTGTTTGCGATGACCTCACGGCTAACAACGCTTGACTTAAACATCTAGTTATTGACCAAATCTTTAGTCTATGACGAAGACTATAACTGATATATATAATAAAAAAATCAGTCAATACTTAGACAATCCCAATATCAATAACAATCAACAATTCCAAACTGCAATCAAGGCAACCTCCTTTTAACAATAAATATGGAGTCCCTATTAATATAGACACTAAAGATTGCAACTTAACCATGAAAACTATGTATATATAAATCTAGTTCATACGCTTTATAGATATATAAAACTTATATTTGCCTTAATACTGCTTGCATGGAAGACTAAAATAATGTTTTTGTAAATAAAAACCGAACATTTTTTGTCACTTAAAATTTTTATTTTTAAGACTTTTATTAATATAATTGCGTTCACTAATAATGTTATTGCAGTCAAAAATAATATTGTTAAAACTGTTTAAATGTGAATTATAAATTTTTAAATAAAAATAGACATTTATGATAAATCCATTAATTGAAAGATTATCTGTGTCTGAATTCCATTAATTCTTTTCAATTCATTATGGTTGTCGAATGCAATAATTTCTCTATAACAATTAAATGAATATTTTATTGCAAATCAGCTTATTGCTGATACCATCCATTAAAAGATTTAATCTTTTTGAGAATATATTATGTAATAATAATAATCTCATCTTATACATTAATTTATAAACAATAATTATTTTATGATTGTAAGTTATACAACCATATAATCTGCATATATATGTGAATTAGTACCTAAATGATCTTTGCATATTATATGTACATATAATAGATAAACAGAACAGTCATAAATAATCAATTCAGAGCAAATGCCTCACAAACATTCCTCCACAAAAGATCTCTTTAGTTGAAAATATTATTTTTTCCAAACATTTATTAATTTTAAAAAGACTTTTGTTTATTTTTTTTTAATAATAATTAAGTACAAATTTATTACATAGTTATATGTCTGATTACGTTATTTACAGAGTATTTACTGAAGAATTTTTTTAGCTTACTTTAAATTCTCATTTACATACTTCTATCCTCATTTGAATTACAGATTATGAACAACAATAGCAGAAGTACTATTCCTTATTCTATAAGGTTTATTTAATATACAAATGACTAAGCATTTGTTGAATTAATATTAAATTATTCCATGTTAGTGACATATTGCAACAAAAATTTCAATAGAAGTACTAAAAACATTAATTAATATAAATAATCTCTCAGCATTCACTCATACAATTCATTGAATTAAAGATTTCATCATGCCAATTTTTACTTTGGAATATGAGTCCATACTATTTACAATAAGATAAATGTAAAACATTTAAAGAAAATCAATTTACAATTTTCATCTGCCGTATCAAAATAAGATTAAGACATAAATTATTTCATGTCAACATATCTTGTGTTGAGAAATTAACAGTGAATGAATATTGATACCACAGTATAACATGGAAAAAATGAACCATATATAATGTTAGTAAAATTTTTGAAAACAAAGGAAATGAATTAAAATATAAAATAGAGAATTTGCTTTAAAAAAAGATAAGAAAATAAAGGAAATTGGGATTCCATAGTTTTGACTCATGATGACATTATGATAAATTGAAAATTATTAACAAGATATATAAATAAATGTTTCATAATTAATTAATTAATTCATTCATAACTAATGATTATATTTTTCATTATATATATATATATATATATATATATATATATATATATAATAAAATATATATATATATATATATATATATATATCTTACATTTAGTTCAATATAGACAATACAATTGTATTTAAATATTATATATTCAACCTGTAGCTCTTCTGTATATTTAAATTGACATATTAAATTCTCACTTATGGATCTGTGACTTGGACACTTAATAGAATAGCAATACAAAGATTTCAGACCACTCAAAAAAGTATGAAGAGATGCATGCTGGAAGTAACAAGAAGAGATTGAAAATGCAATGTATGGGTAAGAGAACAAATAGGTGTTACCTCATTGAAAAAATTAAAAGATTGAAGTGCAGTTGGGCTTGACATATTGCTGGAAGAGATGGCAATTGAAGTCTTAAACTGGATTACAAGAAATTGTAAAAGACTCAGAAAGAGACCACATGTGAGATGGATGGATGAGATGAGAAAGTGTGCAGGAGTGATGTGGAGAAGAGAAGCTAAAAATCAGATATGGATTGAACTTGAAGAGACCTTCATCCTGCAGTAGATTGATAATGATTGATGATGATGATTAAAGTTCTATACATGTGGGGTCAGAATGATTTAAAATCAACATAACTATGATAACAATATTGACATCAACAAGGACTTTGAGAGTTCCATCATCAGATTTTCAAAAATATGGATCATTGAAGAGTTGGAGGGCAAAGAAGATTGAAACCTGCCCATTATAATATAAAGATTTTTTATCTTTATATAAAGTAAGCACTGATTATATATGGGAGAATATGATTTGACCCATCTGATAAGTGCTGGTTCAGCATAAAATATGTATATTGGATATCATTTATCTTTTTAACATTATGTGGTCATATGTGTTGGCTGTATAAGATTGAGTGGATAATTTTAGGAAGCTTGAAAGTTTAAGTTCAAATTCCTTTTAAATTACATTAAATTCAATATAAACAATATAATTATATTTAAATATTATGTATATATAAACAAAATTCACTAGAATAATTCTACCAAAATTAAAAAATGCCTATATAAAATTAAAGATTAATTTTCTTTGCTATAGCCACCTTATGGCATTTTCTGCCATATTGAGTAGCAGTACATTAATATTTAAAGCTCATTAAACTCGCACAACAGTAATGTTCCCATGTCAATGGCCAACTTCCCATAAATTGTAAATACTAACACAATTACACTATTTATGCAACACATCTGTACTATTTATAAAATATGATTTCTTAATTTTTCTTTTTTTTCAGATCATTTTCCACATGCAAAACAAAAACACTATCAAAGTATAATTCTCCCATACAAACACCACATGTTCTGCAAAAATAGATTTAAACCTATCTACAGAATAACGCAACTTATTATATAATAATTCATGCTCCTCAATTCTCTTTTTCCATGCTCATTTAGTCTCCCCAATGTAACTATATCCACAATTACATACCACTTTATGTATAATATTACATTTGTTGATGTTATCAATACAATCATTTTCATTAATAACTAATCTTCCAGTATTTTCACCCACTTTAAAGGCAACATTAAAATCAGCAGATATCAACGATATAATCTTACTACACACAATATCATTTACATAAGGCAATGTTATCCACATTTTCTTTTTTATATTACCTCTTCTCCATCTATTTCTAAACCTATATAGTGCACATAAAGTATTTTTTCTACTATATCCCACTTCCAATAAATGATTAACATATTATTCAATATTAGCCATTTTATCACACATAAATTTACACAAAACCTCATTTCTAAAAAGAAATGTTCTAAAACCAGATAATTTATAAGTAAGTGGAACATTTGAATTTGGATGCACAACTGCTCTAATTGATAAATGTTTTAACATCATTTTATTATTAATTTTATTACCTTCTCTCCATAAAATTAGATCTAGATATTTTATACTATTCTCACTATCTTCATAAGTAATAGTCCATGTCAATCCATCAATATCATTTAATTTAATAAATAATTTTTGCACTATCATAATTGCTTCAACAATAAGTACATTATCCACATACCTAAAATAACTTTTAACACCCATCAAAAATATTCTTTTAAAATCTTCCCTTCATAATATGATAACACATAACTACATATAATTGCTGTAACAGGCAACCCATAGGCAAACCTTCATCCATCGTATACAACTGATCTTCAAATGTAGCCATCAAATTCTGATCAATAAATAATAATAATTTTTTTACAAACACAATAAAACTTGCACACTCTTTTTTCAGGTAAAACTTGATCAATAATATTAATAGATTCCTTTCTTTTAATTGAACCATATAATTCTGAAACAACCCATGTAAATAGTTTATCACCATCATACAAAACAATATTATCAATCTTTTAACTAAATCAAATGAAGAATCAATTGTATAATCACCAAAACCAAATTCATCCTGCAAAATCTTTACAACAAAAACTGCTGCATGATAATACATACATCCCCCAATTTATGCACTTTTACATTTTCAAAAATCCTTGACATAATTGCAGCTGATGGATAAAGAGATAAATACAATTTCCTATCAAACATTTTCTTTAAATATGGTTTAAGTATTGCATTAATAAACTTCAATCTTACTGTATCAATAGAATAAATATTTATCAACTTAAATTTCAATTTTCCAATTTGCTGATGAATTTTTCTGTATACAAATCTTTAGACATCAAACATCTTCCACCTTTATCTTCTTTAATACATGTAATATTATTATCTGATAAATGTTTCCTTATTAAATTAATTTGTTTATACCAAGAATCACCATATTTTACATTAGAAATACTCAATGAAAACATGTTAGAAATCACCTCATCCCAAGCATGATGCATCTCATAAGCACTGTTTTTTGCAGCAATAACCTCCATTTTATAGTTTTTAATAGAACCTCCAACAAACCTTATTCTTTTATCCAAAACTGAAACATCAATCAAATCCAAAGGCTTATCAGTTAAATTCATTATATTCGATTCCTTTTTCTTAAAATCAATTCTTTGCAGAAACGTTTATTATACAAAAAAGTAGCTTTTTATTATATTTTCGTATTAATCTCCGTTGTAAAAATTCTTTACAGGAATCAAAATATTTTTTAAAACCTAGCCAATTTTCAATTTCATTATCGCAAATAATTTTTTCTAACCTAGGCTGATATTTTTCCATTAATTTTTTTTGTGTGTGTGTTTTTTGCATTAATTTTAATTTTTGAGATTTAAACATATTAATTTTAGAAAGAATAAACATGTTTAATGTATGGAATTTGAATAATCTTTTAATAAATTTTTAGTATTACTTTTTTTTAATTCATAATTTTATATAATATTATTTAAGCAACATTGATAATAATATACACATTTTTTATGGAGAAAACAAAATTTTACAATACATTTATATTACTATTGTATTCGTCTTGATATTCATCTCTCATTGTTTTTATTTAAAAGTAAAAATTGTTTTTATCGTCTACTAAAATATACCTATTATTGCATTAAATATAGTTTCATCTGAATACAAATATAGTTATTTTTGTATTTCGACTTTACTTCAAATCATATTTTATTCAGTAGCATGGAATTATACATATCGTTCTTTTAAACAAGTTTAAAAAATAATTCCTGAGAAAAATATATACTATTTATTATCATTCATTTTTAAGGTAAGAATGAATATTCTGACATTGTGTGAATTAAAGTGATCAAATGCTTTATTCATAAAATTTTTAGACGTAGTATAATCACGTCAAATACATGTTATTATAGGTCATTGAACATTTAAGGCTCTCTATATAATTTATAAACACTGTCATCGACATATTAGCACTAGACATAACTCAATTTTTAAATTGTCAAAAATTTTCACTTATTTGTTTAGCTCAGCTTCAGAACATTTAGAGAATTGTGAAAATTTGGTATCAATATCTGAAGCTTTTCTGATGTATTATTGATATGACAACATCATTTATATAGCTTATATAAATTAAAATTATTCTTTCTAATTGAAGATAACAAGTTGCTGTGATATTAATTTTATCAATTGGCACATAGCAATCTACAATATACAATTTAATATGTCAATTGTAATGTCATTGATGAGTTTTTGACTTGTTATTTGATACATATAATTAGGATTATATAACTATTGTGTTCTTTATCTGTCTATTATTATTTATTTAACAAGGCACTTATCATAATTTTTAATATTGAAAAGCACTCTTAATACTATAATATGGTGAGTTGCTTATAAATTTGTTAATGTTTTATTCCCCACTAACAGTTATCATAGTGCTAAATTATTATATTTAGCTAGGTATATAAGATTTATGGTTTTAAATGGCTTTAATTTTTTTTTCTAAGTTAATAAATCAAATATTATGTGAATTGCTTTCATTCATTGATATCTTCTTTCAAATAACATGTTGTTCTCTACCACCGAATTTAAAATTCATTCTTCTGAAAACCTGAATTTTATTAATAGTATCTATGCAAATATTTGCTTTAAATGTTGTCCTGTGTTTAAAGTTTACTTCAAGCAAAGTTTTTATATTTAATATAACTCTGTTTAAAAACAAAATTAAAATACATATCTTTATTATTATCACTGACTACTTCTTTTACTACTATTATTATCATTATTGAGACTACAAATTTATCAGTTGAAATATCTATTCATGATTTGGGAAAATATTTACATAGAGATATTCAATTAAAGCACTTATCCCAAATTGCATTTTCAATTGTAGCATAAGAGCTCTTAGTTTGCAAAACCTATTTTCAACTTTTGAGAGTGAGAGTTTTTAAAAATGCAATCACTTATTGCTGGATCAATAAATATATATTTTAACAATAAAATTTTTTAATCAAAAACTATTTGATAGAAAACATCCATATCAATAGCTTTCACTAAAACAATTATAATATGTAGAAAATTAGCTATAGAACAAAACTCACTAATAATCCTCTCAGTTTACATCTAAGTGAGTGTAAATTTTGTTGATTAAATTCAGTATGGTTATTTTTTATTTTGATATATTTTCTTTGATTATGTGTTCAGTAATTGAAATATTTTATTATTTGTCAATTTATATCATTATTTTGCATTTGAATGTCAAAGATATAAAATATCTTGAGGTCAATTTGTTTTTTTATTATCTGCTTTTTGTTGTTGTTTTTAAAAAAAAATAATTATAATATAGGAAACTATTCAATTAGTTATGTAAAAGAAGAATATTTTTTTTAATAAAATAGATCATTATATTTAAAGAGTTTATAAAAGCATTTATAAATTTTATTTATCACTTTTTACAATGCAATCAAATAAAATTTATTCCTTGATATTTTCATATAGAATTGACTAACCATAAGTTTTCATTAGAATATCCTAATTACAGTTGAAGGGAACTCTGAAGAAGACTTCTGATCAATTGAAATAGTAAGAAAATATCAAGGAATAAATTTTATTTGATAGTAATGTAAAAAGCATTTAAAGAAGGTGCATAAATAGATTTAAACTTTAAATGACCAAATTTCAATGTTAAAATTTGTCCATAATATTGCCTTTTATATATAAAATTTAAAACGATCAATTTAAAACAAAATTGAAACAAATAATTCACTATAAATAAAAAAAAGTATTTAATACATCAACCTAGTTTTTATTTCTTATTGGAATCTTCTCAAGATGTTTCTTTTTTATAAAATCACATGATCAGCTATTCTACTGTAATTCCATCTAATGGATATTATTTACGTTATAATAAATATCATTAATAAAATATATACATGTACATAAAAATGATTATACTTATTACAATCCGTTTTTAATATATATAATAAATTATGTTTGATGTCTGTAGTCTTTCCAAAATATAGATATTATTCAAATTTATTTATATTAAATACAATAACATTCATATAAATTTAAATTATTTTATTAGAAATACTTTCAACTATATTCCTTGTAGTCTTTGTCAACTATATAATGCTGAATAATTAAAATAAAAAAAAATTGTGGGAAAACTGAATTGAATTATGAGAGTTATGAAATGATATCCTGTTTGAATTATGCAATGTTATATAGTTGACAAAAACTACAATATATATAATTGAAAATACTTCTAATAAAATAAGTTAAATTTATATAAATATTACAATATTGAATATATATATATATAATTTAAATTATAATTCTAATCTAACAATGCCCGGTTCCCTGCTAATTGTGCAGGACCTTTAACCATGTTTACACATTTGTTTAAATATTCTTGAATATACAAAGTTTCATATATAAGACAGTGATAGAAGAAATCTACTCGATGACATTAAAATAGAATGTAAAAATAGAAAATATTTAGGGAAATGGATTTGGAATGAAAAAAAGGGATTATATTAAAAATAGGGTAGGGTTAGTTTATAAAATTAGTTGTGAATGTTGCAAAATTATATATATATATATATATATATATATATGTGTGTGTGTGTGTCAGATAGAAATAACTACTATTGAAAAAGGTGAGAAGTATGATAGGGTAATTAGAAGGTATATAAGATTAGGGCAATATATTCATTTTTGGATACTGGACATAAAACGAATTGTGTAAAAAATATTCAATAAATAAAATATGTTAAAAATTACAAGGAAAGAAAATATTATTAAACTGTATTTGAAGAAAAATTAAATAAATGGAAACATGATTAAAGGTCTAGCATAACTACCAGGGAAATGGGCATTGTTAGATTAGAATTAGAATTTAAAATATTTTTAGATTGTTTTGTAATTTTTACTAATTATATTTATTGTAATGTAAATAAGGTCCATTGAGTGGAGTTGTCATGTGAGTATTGTATGGATGTTTTCTTATTTAAACGTTTTTACAATAAAATGCATGTTTTACAATGCTTTTTTTTAATTGTCTTACAGTTTCAACTGTTTAGCAGTTTTCTAAAGAATTTTTTCTTATTCATTTAATAAGTAAATCTTGAAAAGACTGTCAGATAATCAAAACTTTAGGACACTAATAAAAACAAAACATTGAGAAAAATATAAAGAGAAAGTTCATTATTTAAGATTTTGTTTTAAAAAGTCACTGCCAATAGAATGGAAAAGTATCGAGCATAATAGAGAGAAAAAATATAATAAATTCAATATCAATTTTTTTGTATTTTTTAAAATTATTAATAGATGATTGCTGATTAATTTGAGATGTATTCTGCTATCAAATTTTTAATCCGAGTTTCATAAATGTAATATTGAAGCAATGGACCCGGAAGACTCTTCTATAAACTTAACTAATATTGTAGACCTGGATTAAGTTTATAGTCCAGTATCAGCAGGGTTTTGCATTAAAGCTAAAATTAATAGGTTCATTTTGTTTACTTAATGGTATTTAAATTTGTATTTGCGTTAAAATATTTTCTTTTAAAATATATTCCGTTAAGATTAAAGTGCTATTAAAATTTATTCTTAAACCTTGTTAATCAAACATATATAGATGTCAAGCATATATATATGAGGTAATGCAAAATTCTGTTGAAATAAAATGTTATTTTGTTAAAAGAAATAATAATATATTTTTCTTTTTAAATTTTGTTAAAATATGGCGTATGATTTTAGTTTAGGATAAGCCTGCCAACATTTCTAAAGGAATGTATGTTTTAATTAGTTAGCCCATTCAAGGCAAATTAAAGATGGCCTTTTTTAATTAATAGAAATTCAAAAGTTAAATACAGAAATCTAGAATAAGAAATTAAAAGTTATTTTTAGAAAAAGCTATCTTGGAACAAAGGAGCATGGGGGGCTTATCAAGATCTAAAATCATATGCAAAACAATAGAAAGGGTAGCTGAGAGAAAGGTATAAAAAGGAGAAGAGAACAAAAGACTGGGCTCTCTCTGGTTCTTTTGCTGATTTATGCAGATGCTGTGTCTAGATTAGTGAGATTTTACTTTTAAAAATCTCTCTGGTCTCCTATGCTTATTCATGCAGATCCTGTGCTTTGATTCTCAGAGATTTTGTTTCTAAATGCAGAAAATATTGTGCCAGAATTAAGCAGATTTTTGCCGTTCAACTCATGCAGATTTTGCTCCTGAATTTATTCAACTTTTGTCCTCGAAATCACTGTTATAAGTTCCAACATGTGACAAGTTAAAAAGTGTATTAATTTGATGGACACAACCATGATTGGTGGTAAGGCAAACAGCTTTGCCTGCCGCCAGGGTCCTAAAAACCATCAAAATGCCGTAACATGCCTAAAATAGAAACCTAAACTGTGTGCCGGGTCTGTGTGACCTTTCGTTAAAAATGCTGCATAATTTCCATTACCTTGTCTGGACAAATCCCAACATGTTCAATTAAGCCACCTTGTTGAGGGAACTGGATCCAAAGGACAGGGACTGGTAACTGTCTAAAAATCTCCTCATGAACTATTTATTACTTTACCTTTTGATAAATACCTTTCTGAATTGTTTCATTTAATTATATATATAATGTACCTGTTTTCTATTATACTAATATTAGATGTATATTTATTTTTTGTGTGATCATCTATTTATATTTAACCTTTTTTTTCCTTCACTATTCCTCATTGGTAAAATGTTATAAATGTTTCTTATTCCATTGCGGTGTAAGTTAAAAATTAAATTTCACTTTAAAAAAATCTTTCCAATTCAAATTATGTCTGTAAATTAAATACTAGTAAGTTTCCTTTGTTTGCCAACTTGATCTCCTCAATAATGCCTCTTTTGTCCACCTTTAGCCCCTTACTTATATCTTAGTTATACATGTCTTAAATATTTTAAAATTGTTTTTAAGCACAAAGCAACTAGAAAATGCTTTGTGAAAGATTTATTTTAATTGTGCTTTATCGAGGGGATTCGAGTTAATAATTTTATTAAGTTGGGAAGAAATAGACTTAGACCACAAAATCTTATGTAATTACTATCCGCCTTTATTGTCTAGTTTTTATCATTAATCAATCGGGGAATAGCGGAGGTAGTTAAAACATTCCTAATATTTTAAAATGTCATTCATTAAATATATTATTTAAACTAAAATCTTAAGTCTCCTGACGTTTTTGCAACTTGTTATATTACTTTTCCAATGACCCAGGCATGCAAAACACATATTTCATATTATATTTTATGCACATTTAACTTGGTTAGTTCCATAAGTATTCTTGTCTATTGTCTCTCCCTGATGCTGAACCTTGGGCTGGGTAAAAAAATAATGTATGCATGTCTCAGATAATGTTGTTGGTTTGTAATTAGACGCGATAATAGGTGAAGAGGGCAGAGGTCATACTATTCTTGATTTAATATCATGTGTATGGGTGGCCTCAAGGTACTTTTGCCTAGTATTCGAACTGCGTTATACCAACATACATCATCTGACCGGTACAATATGAAATAATGTCTAAATTTTTTACTAACAATCTCAAATTTGGATTTATTTGAATACATTTAGGGTATAGAGCCATTCACCTGTTTAACAATTGTTAATATATTTTCAACAGAAAGTGTTTTTGAAGTCACTAAAATATTTCACAATTTTATTTTGTAATACAATATCTTGATTTAGGTATTTAATAAAATTGTTCTACATAGTTTTAAATGTGATAATATGTTCTAATAATCAGTAATATTAGGGACTAAACATCAGTCAGTGGATTCATTGAATAAGTATTCTAACTAATGATTTCAAACTGTATCATATACTAACATTTAATTCAACTTCTTTTATGCTGTTTGATACTAACTATTGTAAATACTTCATCAATTTAAGTTTTAAAATACATAGACTAGTAATATTTTGAAAATTGGTAAAAATATTAAGATACATTTTATCCTATATATTATTTATGTCATCCTATTCATTTTTTTTTGTTTTAGCAAAAAAAGTTGCCGGAAAAAAATATTTTTATCTGTGAAATCATTTGGACTGCCTTAAAAATTTTGAAAAATCTGTAATTAATGAAGTCTTTTTAAAAACATCTATATAAATAACTATTATACTCATGTTGTATTTATTTAGAATAAGTTATATTAACAATGTCTATAAGAATGAATTTGGGCAATGAGAAAAGAATAAAGCTTTTTTGAACCACTGAAACATTCAGGGCAAAAAATGTACAACTTAAGGAGTTATTAAATATTATTAAAGTCTTGAGAAACTAAATTATAATCCAATCTCCATGAAACTTGCTAACTGGCCTTAGATTTTTATATTACTATATCACTTAGTTGTGCCTTTTGTTTACAATCTGATTGGAATTTTTTTTTTTTGGTCAATTTTAAATGAAGTGGTGATTTTGTTAAAACTGTGTTATTTTATTTGATTGAAAATTATAATTTTTTAGTGCCATATTAGTTCTTACATTTAGATATTTGGTAATCTTTTTTCACCATAAGATATTTTTATTTGTTAGCATAATGCATTCTCCAAAGATATTTGATGTTTTTAATACTTTTAATGTCTAAATCATCGCTAAAATATAAATTTATTTTATATTAACACTTATTTTAATATTTTTAATTATGAATTTGAGGAAAGAGTATTCATCACCTTAAATGAAATTACATCTTTTACTTCTGAAAGTCTTGAAATTGTTTCACATTTTTTATTGTTAGAGTCTTAAGTTATAATAAATATGTTTTGATCTATTATTATAAAATGTTTCTGTTCTTGGATATCAAAAAGTAACTTAGTAGAAATAAATAATTATTATACTGTTTAATTAAATTATTAATATGGTAGTGTATTATACCATGAAAGACAATATATTAATTATATAATATGCAGATTAATCTATAAGATTAAAAAATCTGATAATTCTTGAGGTTATACAATTATTGTAGAGTAACTAATAAAACAATATTGCTTTTGCCATTTTAAAGTAGAATGAATTCTTAATGTTCAACATTATAATGTTAAGTATGTTTTTTTTGACTAAATTTGACTTGATAGCTTGATAATTTAATTATGTAATCATTAATAATTTATTATTTTAAGTCTTATGGTACCATAGTTCATTTCAAGTATCAAAAATATTGTTTTCTCATTCACGGTTTTACAAAACATTCATTATATTTGAACAGTAGGTTATGGAATATACATTCTTATATATATATATATATATATATATAGAGAGAGAGAGAGAGAAAATAATATTTTTGAGTTCGAACTGTGTATTATTTTGCATTACATTGCGATATTTTGATGGACTAGCAACCACCATTATCAAGGTTAACTTTTGAAAGAACAATCACGTTATTGTTTGAAATCTAACAATTGTTCTCTCAAAAGTTAACCTTGATAATGGCGGTTGCTAGTCCGTCAAAATATCAGATTGTAATGCAAAATAAGACACAGTTCGTACCCAAAAATATTATTTTATCTACATCATATAACCGTGAAAACCTTAAATATAATATATATATATATTAGAAAGATGACTTAGTTTTGATCAGTACCACTAATTTTTGTTTTGATAATTGTTGTTTTATATATCATAGTTTTCTAAAAGGCTAACAACTGCATTTTATTGCAGTTTTAATCCAATTCGATACATTTTATTTTAATAATAGTTTATTCTTTGATTATGGATATTGAAAACTGAAATATTTTATGAACATTTAAAACCTTTGTAAAATTATATTTGGTAAATGACTTGATTATATTAAATTTATCTCAAAACGTTGGATTTTTTCAGTTACGTGTAACCATTGATGTACACATCATAGAACGTGTTGCAAAAAACTATGCAGTCATTATTAGTTCAAATCCTTACTAAATTGTATCTATTTTTTAAATTTGTTTTATCCTTAGACAATGCATTAAAATATTTGAAATTGTAGACTATATATAGTTTGCTTAAAATATTTTGTAAGGACTATATTTTAGCAGGCATTTATTTGCAACAATCATCTTTCAATAAACATATATCATCAGCAACAACCATTACTAATCCACTGCAGGATGAAGGTCTCTCCAAGTTCAATCCATCTTTTCTTATCTTTAGCTTCTCTTCTCCACATCACCCCTGCACACTTTCTTATTTCATCCACCCATCTCACATGTGGTCTCTTTCTGGGTCTTTTACAATCTCTTGGAATCCAGTTTAAAATTTCAATTGTCCATCTGTTATCATCTCTTCTAACAATATGTCCAGCCCAACTCCACTTCAGTCTTTTAATTTTTTCAATGAGGTCAGTAACACCTGTTTGTTCTCTTACCCATACATTGCGTTTTCGATCCCTTCTTGTTATTCCCAACATGCATCTCTCCATACTTCTTTGAGTGGTCTGAAGTCTCTGTATTGCTCTTCTATTAAGTGTCCAAGTCTCAGATCCATAAGTAAGAACTGGCAAAACACATTTATTAAAAACCTTCCTTTTCAAACACATAGGCATATTTCCTTTTAGTATCAAGTTATTTCTACCAAAAGCACTCCAACCAAGTTTAATTCTATGATTAATTTCATCCATTATATTTCCATCTGTATTAATAATCTGACCAAGGTATTTGTAACTGTTAACTTCTTCTAACTCATCATAATCAATCTTTATTTTCATATTTTGAGAAAATCTATTAAACATTACTTTAGTCTTTTTAACATTTATCTTTAGTCCTACTTTCCTACTTTCATCTGATAACTCCTGCAACATTTCCTGTAGCTCTAAAGCATTATTTGCAAAAACAACTACATCATCTGCAAAATCTAAATGACTTAAATAATCTCCATTTACTTTCACTCCTTTAGCTTCCCATTTTAATCCACAAAATACTTCTTGCAGCACTGCTGTAAAAAGTTTTGGAGATATGGAGTCACCCTGTCTTACACCCTTTTCAATGTTGATTTTCCTACTATCATTATGTAATCTAATTGTTGCTGTTGCATTTTTATAAATATTCTTCAAAATATGACAATATCCTGGATCTACACCTTGATGATCCAATGCTTTAATCACTGAAGAAATGTTTATAGAATCAAATGCCTTTTCATAGTCTACAAATCCTAAGCATAATGGCAACTCATATTCATTTGTCCTTTCTATAATTTCTCTCAATACCTGGATATGATCTACTGTACTAAAACCACTTTTAAATCCAGCTTGTTCTCTTGGTTGGTGGAAATCCAGTGTTTTCTGTAGACGAGTTGTAATTATCTTAGTAAAAATTTTGTATAAAACTGATAAAAGACTGATAGGTCTGTAATTTCTAATATCTTCTTTATCACCTTTTTTAAATATTAATATTAATACTGCATTCTTCCAATCATCTGGTACATCTTTATCATTTAGACATTTGGTATATAACTTTGCTAAAAAAAATTCTATTTCTTCACCTGCTTCTTTTAATATATCAATTACAATTCCATCATTACCTGGAGCCTTCCCTTTCTTCATAAATTTAATTGCATGTCTCACTTCCTCATTCAAAATTCTGGGCAATTCGGAAGATATAATATGTATAGGAGGCACTTGTTCTTTATTACTATATAATTCTTGATAGAAGTCTTCTACACATTTTATGATGTCATCTCTCTTTTTAGTAATAATGCCATCTTTTTTTCTTATTGCAGATATAAATTTCCTACCAATACCAAAATGTTGTTTTACACTCTTTAGACTTTTATTCTCTTCTACAGCTTTCCTTGCTAGTTCACAATTATACTTTCTTATATCATTTTCAACTCTTTTCCGCACCATTTTACAAAATTCGAGATATTCAATCTTTTTTAATGCATCATTGTTGTATATCCTCATATTCCTTCTTTTCTTCATAAATTCTCTAGTCTCAGTAGAAATTTTATTGGTCAATTGCTGCTTTTTTTTACCAGCTATCTTTGTTGCAGTTTTTAAAAGTGTATCGCTTATTTTCCTATTAATGTCATTCAAATCTGAATCATGTTCAAAATCTACTAATACTTGAAACCGATTTGTAAGTTCTAATTTAAATTCATTAGAATGTTTCTGAAGATTAGGAATATCAACTGTAAATATTGTTTTTCTTAATAATTTTTGTCTCTCTAGTTTTGCATTAACATGTATCTTACATCTTACTAATCGATGATCACTTCCTGTGTTAAATTTATTAAGAACATTACAATCTTGAAATATGTATTTTCGGTTAGTCAAAATATAATCCAATTCTGCTGTACCTTCATTTGGATGCTTCCATGTCCATTTCCTTTTAACATTTTTCTCAAAAAAAGAATTCATAATATAAAGTTTTTTCTTTTTCTGCAAACTCCACAAGTCTATGTCCTCTCTCATTTCTATTACCATAACCAAAATTACCTACAGCATTTTCATCTTTCATTTGTTTACCAATTCTAGCATTAAAGTCTCCCATAACAATTTTAAAATGTTGTTTACTCTGATCAAAAGCCTTTTGTACATCCATATAAAAATCTTCTATAACTTCATCACTATGAGAACTTGTTGGGGCATAAACCTGAATTATCTGCATTTGGTATCTGCTATTAAGTTGTAAAACTAATCTTGCCACTCTGTCTGATACACCATCAATCTCCACAATGTTATTCTTCCATTTTTTATTTATAATGAATCCTACTCCACTTGTATTTCCAATATTTGTGCCTTTATAGTAGAGTATATGTCCACTTTTTAAATCAATTGTTTCTTCACCTTTTCTTCTAACTTCACAAAGTCCAATAATGTCCCATTTAATATAAGACAGTTCTTCTTCTAACTCTTGCAATCTTCCTTCACTTGAAAGTGATCTGCAGTTGTAAGTACCTAAATAAAAAGTCATCATCAAATGGCAGCCTGAGTCCACAATCAGGGGATTCTTAGCACCCTCCACCTTCGGCCACCAACCGCTGCCTTGGTTGGTGACTTTACAGCCTCCTGGGAATAAGGGCCATGATTTATTTTTGTCTGTCATGATTGTATATATTGAAAAAATATTCTTAAACTCGGAGGTAAAAAGCCAATAAACTCACCATGCTGGCTAATGCGTGTTGGTGAGCAGCCCATCCATGTTTGTATACTATATGAATAATCACATAGAAATAACAGCTGCAATGACAAGAACGTATGGAGTGGATATTAGAAATTTGCCCTGCTCGGTTTCTTTAAGGCCTCCAAAAGGAATCAAAGGGTCTCCTTTCAGTTAATAGCAAACTCCTTTTTACAGCCATAAATATATAAGAGGGCATTAATATTTTTATTTTATTTAAAAAAAAATATTGTTTAATTTTTCTAGCTATAGCTTTAAATATGGCAAAGTTCAGACATACTTTTAATATTTTGAAGTTGTTGTTTTTTTATTTTGGGTTTTCATCAGTGCCACCATTAGTTTAACTCCATCATATTACACAAACATGCATCCATACGGAAAGTCATACCATCAAGATTCTTTTATTACACATACATTTTGTGAATAAGCTTTTTATTCCAGGCAATATATAGGTATTAAATAATACACTTGAAATTCCATGCTGAAGCTGAAAATTATGTAAAATGTGGATTGGTTGATGTAGAGAAAGTTATTTAGTTGTCAATAAGAGAATGAAGACTCAGATGTTTGATAGGTTTAGCTCACATAAATAATAAAGATAATTTGAGATGAGGAATGCATTGCTAAAAGACAAAATACTTAAGAATATTTTTAATATTATTCATATAGGTTCTTGATACAATTTTTATTTAAAATCTTTATTTCTGTGCCATGTTTATTTATAGTGCATGTAATAAAAGGTTATAGATTATATATATATATATATTGTAATGGATCGAAAATGCTGCATTCCATTTAAATTGAAGAAAGAAGGTCCCAAATGTTAGTTCCAATTGTAATGGATAATATTCAATGACATATCACTGGCTCATTTTTCCATTCTGATAAATGAGGAAATAATGAATCAAGCCTCACGTTTGAAGTGTCATTTGAAATAATACGTTATTAATAATATATCATATTTATATATACACACAATCATATGATTTGATGACAATTGTAATGGAGAATATAGTAAATTAATATAAATGAAGAAAAAGGAATTTAAACATTGGTAATCAATGTAGCATGTCATATATACCATAGTAAAAGATGATATAGCCTAAATTATTGAGCAGCATTTATAATGGATAGATTATATTAGAAATAAGAAAAGATTTAAATAAGATATATCTATGAGGCACTCATAAATCAACCAAGTTTCATAGTAACTTGTCACTATAACAAAATGCATATACAATGCAAGAAGAAATAATATGAAGATAATAAATGTAATACCTATTTAATAGCATTTTTGTACATATATGAAGTTGAAACAAAATAAATTACTTCAAAATAAATATATCAAACTATAATATTACCACGGCTAACTATATCACAAACTTAATAATCTTGAGCATTGACTGAAATATTTTGCTAATTAGGTATCAGGGTTAATTTAACTTATGTTTAATTATATACTAAATACATTTCGGAACAAAAGGAATTTTATTAAATCCAAAATATATTTATTCAATTGAAATTACCAATTTTTTTTTTTATACTTCCACATTGACTAGTTGGTAGAACTGCTGTACTAAAAATAAAGAAAAAGAAAATTAATAAATCTCAAATAAAACTCAAAATCATTTTTTTTATATGAAATAACTGATATAGCTTTATTTTAACATCGCAACTTTATATCTATAACAGCATACATATGCATATATACATATTTGAGGAAACACAAAAATAATTTATACTTTACAAATACTTTTTTTTTTTTTATGTGTAAACTAAGTATAGAGTTTAACCATAACACTAATAATTTATGTTTATATAAGAACTGTATAAGATGTTATGAAATAGGATAAATATACAAATCAATAAACAAATTGGAGATATCTTGTTGTATCAATAATCTAAATTATATATGTACTTCTTTAATACATTTCTTTTAAATATTACTTTAAATAAATATCAATTATCAAAAGCAAATGACTAAATGACTAAATTAGCAAATAATAAATGAATTCAATGAATGAGGCATTTATTAAAAATCACTTATACACATATAAGTTATGAATTCATTGTCCATATAATGTAAATCATCTAAGTAAACATTTAAAAATAACTAAGTAATTTACATTTACATTGGAAAAGTTTTAGATGACTACAGCATATACATAACATGTGTGGACTATACTAACTGGCCATATGCTTATGAATTCAAACATTTATAATTACTAAATATTGTTGGTTGGTTTGCAAAATGATTACAAATTGGGATAACACAAAACACAGACATTCTTATAATTTAAAGAACCAATAAAGTTGAGTACATCCTAAAGGAATCCATACTTCAAACAAACTTATCCTGGTGTTGCATACTAAAATACAAGCATCTTCACCTACTGTGGTGGAAAATTTAAATTAAATCTCATGAGTGATAAATCAAAAGAGGACTCTATAATGCAACTAGCATAAATATCAAAAGAGTGGTGGCTTCCAAAGTAACATCTACATTTGAGGTAAAAGAAGATGCCTGGACCTTTATGTCTCAGTGCACAAGAAATATATATATATATATATATATATATATATATATATATATGTGTGTGTGTGTGTGTGGAGAGGCTCACCAAAATACAACACACTAGGTATTTAGAAATATGTGATCACCATCACTAGAAATATAAGCACTATCACTCATGGATGAATAACTAATAGGAATGGGAACTTATCCACTCTATCCAGTAACAATATTAACTGTACTAAATAAGGCCTGATATATTAAAGCTATTCTACAACTAACAATACCAAGATAAAAAAAAAAAAAAAAACAACTCTGCAATAATGGACTAAAGTTATTATTATAATTTTAACCTCAATAAATAATAAGTAATGTCTGCACCAACAAATAGGTTTAAAAATCAACTGACTTACATATAGTTACAGATAATGATTAGCATATGAAATATTGGCACGAATATATATAATGCACACACGTATGAAATATTAAATGTTTTAATATTATAAGATTTAATGGATATGAATCAATGTAATCAGGTTGTTAAAATACTAATTGAAGAACTAAGATAATTGTTAAACAATGATATTGCTTATAAATACAGTTTTATAAATCTGTACACTTATACAATTCTTATATGTATTAAATTTAATTTATTGCATTCTAGTTTAAATTAACAAATGAATTTTATTATTTATTATACTTGAATGTCAAAAGCAAAAAAATAATATTATATATATTTATAATAACACATCCTGACATAGTTTGAGTTACAAAATATCTTTAAAATAAATATACAAACGTATATATTAAAATCGACTTTCATTATTCTTAAAAATTTTTAAATTAAAAAAATAAATAAATTGTAAGCTAATGTTAACATTTCAATTATGTATTCCTTTACAAAGATATATTACATATTGGATAAAAAAAAATATAGTTTGTTTCTTTACCTTAATTGCACTAGTGTTTAATAATTAAAAGTTATCTTCAGCACTGACTTTTTCTTCATCCTAAAATAGCTTGATAGACATGAATATGTACATATTGCTTATAAATGAAGAAATTTACTTCTTGTTATAAAACCATTATTTTTAGCCATTTCTTGAATGCTTTGTTATATACGCGATGAAATTGAATATGATTTTCGAATCATTAAATAATTTGAAAGTTATAATGAGATACATTATTTAAGTATAATAGCTATTTTTAAAACTTTTTGACAAATACCGGTTTAATTTTGAAATCCCATGTTTTACTGAAGTTTCCACTGATGTTAATAATAGGCAAGCCGAAAAGCCAAGCCCCAAAATGATAAAGTTGTAAGTTAGCACATCGTTATTGTGTAGAAATCCTTAATCCAATATTTTTTTAATGATATTTATAAGAGCAATTAAAAAAATAACGACGAACGAAAATAATAATGTCTTCCTTCTTTTAATTTTCTATCACCTGCCAAAAATTCCCGCCTTTCATAAATCACGTGCTCATTCAAAAATAATCTTTAACATTTTGTTGTTTGCAATTTACATTTGTTTTTTTTTTAAAATAAAAAAAAATAGGAAATAATTTCAATTAAAAAAAAATACATATATATATATTATATTGAAAGATTTACGTGATAATTCACAAACCAAATAAATATTAATTTTAATTTTTTTTTAAAATAAATAAATAAATAAAGGTACAATATATTTATATTTAGCAATTTAAATACTATTGCTAATGATTATTTTTTATACATACATTGATAATTATATACACATATAGTTTGCCATTATAATGAGGAACTCAAACAAAGCAGATATCATAAAAATTAAATAAACCTGAACTATATAACAATAAAACTATTACGAACAATACACTAATAACTTATTTATAAACCCTTAAATAAAACTATAACAAAGACATCTTTTTTTTAAAACCATATTATAGCTTAAGAAAAAAAAAATAAGAATGGATTTTCTATCCTGTACAATATATATATATATATATATTTACTTTACAATAACAATCATTACTGTAAGCTTATAACAATAACTATTGCTGATGGTCATTTGAAATCCATGGTTATTCAATTTGTAATATAAATAATATTTATAACATATTAACTTTTTTTATTGATATGGTTATATTACAAATTGACGTTTATGTCTTAACAACAGTTTGAGATTGTTGATTGTTACTGATATTGGAATTGCCTAAGTGTTGAATGGTTTTTAATGTTTACTTATAAAACCATTTAGCCTTGAACATTACTACATTTATGCTTTAAGTAATACTTCAGATGCAATTTGAAAATTATAAATACAGTTGTAATGTTATAATTGACTATTTATTAGACTGTATTCAGAAGAGGTCACATTTACCTTTTTAAGGGGGTTTATTTAAATTTCTTTGTATGAATAATTTCAATCTCTGTGGTCAAGTTATGATCTTTACTGTCTATATAAATATATTGGAACATAAATAAAGGTGGAATTCCATGTTCATTGTTAAAAGGAGGTTGTCTTAACAACAGTTTGAGATTGTTGATTGTTATTGATATTGGGATTGTCTAAATGTTGACTAGTATATATATATATATATATATATATATATATATATTGACTATATATATCATATATATATATATATATATATATATATGAAATATAATCAATACATAGTAATATACACTTGTTATAAACAAATATATCATGACAACCTAATGCATAAAATAAAATATAAATGCTTGTCTAGTGTTATATGAGTCTAAAGCACTATCATTTTCTCATCTAGTAGCAAATTAGGCTCTATACTAATAGATATTTGTGATTAATTGCATGTACTAGGTTATCATGATATAGATGAAAATATATCTTGATAATCTGCCATATTAATACTAATACAAAAAAATAATAAGTCAGTATTTAAATATATTTATTAAATTATTAGTACCAAGTACAGTTTTGATGCTTTTGTTTTATGAATATGATGCGAAAGCATCTAAAGTATACTTGGTGCTAGTAATATGATAAACATATTTAAACTCTGACTTGGTATATATATATATATATATATATATATATATATAGAGTTTAAATATGTTTATCATATTACTATATATATATATATATATATATATATATATATATATGGCTAGAAAAATCTTCATTGTTATAAGATGAAATTAAATCAAGTTTAAAAAGCATTGTGTGGTAGACTTTATTAATGGAAATTTTTTCATGACAGAAAACAATAAACCTCATTTTTATCAATTTTTTAAAAAAAAAACTGTAATGCAAAAATGTAGGAAAATTTCCCAGAAAAGGAAGCCATTATTATTATGAAGTCTTATGTTTTAATGCAACTTTGATGTGATGATTTCTAAAATAGTAATGAGAATGCTTTAGGGACTTTGCATTCATTTTTTTATTACAATTTTGGCCAATCAGAGATGAAGAAAATAGAAAACAAACTTGGAAACCTTTTAATTTTCTTTATTTATAATTATTCAAAATTCAGATAATAAAAATGTGAATAAAATCATCATGCTATCATTGTTATTTTAAAAACATTGCAATAAATTTGTGAACATATTTATTCTGACAAATATGAAGGAAAATTCATTGAACTATTCATTATCTTTTCCTTCATTAAAATGTTCACTATTCTTTACTTTGGAGATCTTTTTATATTTTTATATCATATTAGAATTTATAAAAACTGAAGAAAATTTTACTATATTTAAGAATTTTACATGGAGTTTATCAAAACCTGTTTTAATTATATACTTATAAACACTGTGAATATAAAACACTATAGTAGAATTTATATCCTGAAGATTTTGATGGTATTTTAGTTCTATTTATATATAGAACTATTTCCTTCATCTAATATTAAGTGGGGAATGTCCTTAGAAAAAATAACTTTATTTAAATTGTCAAATAATAGCATACAGGTTAATACATGCACACACCATTTTGATATGTATTACTCTTCTTTCTTCTTTGGGTGTTGCTGGCTTGACTAGTGACAGTACTAGCATAGGAATCGAACCTGAACCCTTAGATTCTTGAATATTAAATTTCAAGGTAGCTCAGTTAATTAGAGCATTAACTTAAAATTCACTATTCAAGAATCTAAGGGTACAGGTTTGATTTCCATGCTAGTACTGACCCTGGTCAGGCCAGCAAAATCTGAAGAAGAGAGGAGAATAATACCCCTCATAATGTAGTGCATATACAAATCTATGTGTTATTACTAACAGCTGAATGTTTTTTTGGAATATGTAAATAAAGTTATTTTTTTCTAAAGATTCAATACTTAATATTAGATTATAGAAATATTCAAATATATACATGCAAGTAGGCTGTATAATTTAATATTTGTTTCAATAAATCTAATATATTTTCATACATTTATGTTCTACTCTCAATATCATAACGATAACAATTAAGGATTTATATATATATATATATATAATACAAAGAGTGTACCAATAGTTCAAACAAGCTCTTAATTAATAAGTGAGGTATGAGAAAATATTTAAAATCTCTATCCAAAACACTCTCATCTCCAGCCTAACTGTTTCCAAGCTTATGGCACATGTCAGTGGAGAGCTAGAATATTTTGACACATTCTCATCTCCAGACCAACTGGTTTTGAGCTTGTGGCTCATGTCAGTGGAGAGCTAGAATATTCAGACACTAGCTCTCCATTAACATGAGCCATAAGCTCGAAACCAGTTGGTCTGGAGATGAGAGTGTTCTGGATAGAGATTTTAAATATTTTCTCATACCTCACTTATTAATTAAGAGCTTGTTTGAGCTATTGGTATGCTCTCTGTAAAAGTAATGTCACATTATATATGACTTACTTTATTAATTATATATTCTAACCCTAGTCCTCGCGTGCAGCTCCACTACACCTCAGGCCAATCATGTTGAGGGCCACAATCTAACCCTTGTAAATGAATCAGGCCAATCTAACCACCCCGTTCCTGCATCTCCACTTCCCCAAATAAATACAATATAGTGAAAATCACCTGACCGGGTTCTAGCTCTAATAATTAATGAAATATTAAATTAAATGCTTTAATTAGCTCAAGTTTTTAAAATTAACTTAGGTTCGGTTTTAAACTAACTCAAATAAATATTCAGGAATTCATGAGACTAGAAGTGGAAATATGGGTGACAAGGTAGATTACATTGAGACAATATCCCACCGGATACCACCTCAATGGCATAAGAACACTATCCCCCCTTATACTACTATTACATATAATAACTACATAGTATTCTTATGACTTCCGCAACTTCTAATCACTAAGACTCATTTAACAATTAAAGTATTAATCTTATATCTCTAATAATAATAATAGTAATCATCTAGCTCAAATGAAATAATCTCAGGTTCTTAAATTTATTCGTATGTTAATAACATATGGTAGCAAAATATGATAAGGGATTTTATGTCATAATCTACTACTCTGAAATTAGATTAATGATAAAACAATAATAATCACAATCTTTATTGCCTAATCCAACTAGTACAGCATTTCTTTTATCGCAAATTTATAACCATAATAAATTAATTAACAATCTAATGTCCCTTTTTTATCTTTAAGTAATAAAATAAATTGATAAGTGGCAGTGTTTAGATAATCTGATAAATTGATAAGTGGCAACTAATCGCATATAATTTAGCAAAATCTTATGATAATGAATTGATGACCAGTAACGCAATGCAATTTATAATTATTTAATTACAAGAACATCAATAAATATTTAAGATTAAATATACTTCTCTATTTATCTTTTGTACAAACAATCATATACTTAGTTTAATTATTGTGAACATACTCTGAGAATTCATGCAATGATGTAGAGAAAACAAAACTCAGACACACGTTTTTAATAAATAAATTTTAAAATTTTATTAACATCAATAAAAAATAAATAAAACAAACAAATCTATTTACATCAATTTACAAAGGATATCCTCATTTCTTTACACTACAATAGCTGAATTATACACATTTATATTTCTTTTATCATTAATTAAACTTATTATTATGCCTTTTAAAAGTTATTTATTTATTTCTTATTAGGTTTATCATATCACTTATTTTAACTAATTTATGGTTAACACCATTCTTTACCTTTTAATATTAAAGTTACTGTATTATAAATTATCTATGTGGATAAACATCATTTATAACATCATAATTTTACAATCAATATGGTTTTTAAAAGAAAATTACATTTTCTTGTAACTTTATATAAGTCACTCCGCATATTATTCAAATATTATTATTACTTTTAACGTTTGTTCTTTTATGCTCGTAAATTATAATACATTTATTCCATAAGCCATACTCATGTATAATACTATAACATGGGTTTAATTATCACCTGTTACAATCTCACATATACTATAATTATCGAATGTTATTGTATTTTTTAAATATGCAATACTTATATTTTTTAAAATATAAACAACAATAAGAAAAACGTGAAATTATATTTAATATTTTTTGTATATTTCTATTTGTATATACTTTTATAAAATTATAGTTCATTTCTTAAAGAAAAAATTAAAATAATTCTCTAACTCCTTCCCTTCTTAGGATATTTGCATCTTCCTTTCAATAATCATAATCTAATATTCGTTAACACTTAACTATTCTTATTCCAAATAATAGCATGACATACATTCTAAAATATCTATTGTTTCCCTTTTAATAGACTTATCATATAATGATGTAGTTGCAAGAAATACAGATAAAGATAGCAAAAGATGTGTAGGATATCAGGAAATAGATAGATAACTTATCCGCAATATACTTCAAAAATGTATGGAACAGTGTGAATAGGTCGACATTCATTGTCTAATAACCTTGGCGATAAGCATGATGTGGCAGCTATTTACTCAGCTTTACCAAACATCTAGTAAGACTCACAAGAAATATATAAAATACCACTGTCCAAGACAACATGTGTACCAGTCGTAGGGCTTTGTTAACTAAGCTGATTAACATCTAAACTACTTATTATTTCATTGCCTGTAGCATCCTAGTTTTTAATACATCCTCTTGGTTTCCGAATCACCACGTACTACCAAGTCACTACCCAAACTATCTCTCAAGATTTTTACTGTATCCAACATCGATAAAATACTAAATACTTTTTAAAAACAATAAACAAAATTCGCTAATATAAAACATTTCCCTATTCCATAAGAACAATTTGTCTTGCTTTATTACACTGTATATTCAACATCTATGTTTTTTTTTAAAATAACATTTAAATATCCCAATTGGAAAATTAACAGAAAATATCACATAACCATCGGTTATATTGAACTATATTAATAACACATAAAATGATTATTGTATGCATATTTTTAAAAAATCTAATCACATCTCAAAGTGTTTTAGAGTGTTGTTTTCAACTGCGTTTTACAACAATAATAACAATAAACTTTTGCGCTACATTCATTCGATTCTCCGCTGATCTAAATAAATAAAACATACATTATATTATTAATAATTATAAATATTACCAAAAAAACAATCTTTATCTTCCTATCAGAGTCCGTAGTAGGCTTCTTTCTCTTCGAGCATCGCAAATATACAAATTTCCACATACATACAATTTTATTTTAAAATTCAAAATCAAAACATATTATTTCATATAATGTTATATCACGAATTAATGTATTTTGTTTTCCCTATCACTATCTAAAACTTAATGTTTAACTTAGATTAGTAAAGAAAATAATTCAAACCATAATCACATATTTTTCTGACGGTAAATCTTGGTTAGTCCCCTAATATTTATTATTTCTTCTTTTGTCCGAATGTTCTCCTTTATGTTTATAAAAGTTTTAAATAAATTAGTTCATTTAATAAACTGTTTAGACGATCTTTAGTTTTAGTGTTTAATTCAAAATTATTAGAAAACATTTTATTTAGTTATCCCACGAAGCTTTTAATGTTCTGGCGAATATTACCTTGGCGCGTTGATGCATCTTTATTTCTAGTTAAACTACAATTATTTAATAATTACGGTACCAATTGTGTTTTCCATGGATCCAATTTTTTTATATTTCTCTTCTGTAAAATATTAACTTCATTTTCATTCATTATTATTTTATAGACACTACTTCCGATCTTTAACTATTCTCTAGAGTATTTTCTCCAGTCATCTTAAAGAAAGCAATTCAAACTATTTCAATATTAAAATTCCTTTTGTCCATTTATTCTTATACGAACAATACTTATTTTTATTTTCCATTATCTTCATTAACTTTGCGCACAATGTCCTTTCATTGATTTTATACGCACGAAAGCAGCTTTCATAGTGATACGCTATATAAACCATATCAACGAATAACATTAACATATTTGGAATATTATAAAATTTACAACTTGGTTTTAAGAATCTATCCATTTTCTATTGAAAACTCCGATTATATTTCGATAGAATCCACTGGCAGGTTACTGTAAAGTTAGTGAAACATTACTATGAAAAACTTTTTCTTAAATTTTATTTTAAAATTCTCTTCGGATGATTTTTAAATTGTCAGTTGGTTTCTTTCACAGATATTATTAAAATTATAATAAAATTGACTAATAAATTGAAGAAAGAAAAAAAATTTTAGAGAGCTTAAAATTTTACCTCTGCTCTGGAGTCAACACATTTTTGTTCTCCCCATTTATACAATTAGTTGGCACGATTTTTTGTTGTCTGCCAAGATCTATTTTTTTATTGGTCAATTCCTACTTGGATTGATAAACAATTTCTAAAGTTTTAAAATCATTACGTAATAGACTTAAATGTTAACTAATTATTATTTTTAAATCAATTATTATCTATTACAATTTAACTATCTTTAAAATAATTTTGAAACAATAATTAATAAAATGCATACTACTTATTTTTATTATGATGTGTGACAATTCCATCCAATTCTATAATATACTATTTTAATATTTTAATTATTAGTATTAATTTAAACCAGTACTTAGACATAAAATATTTCAGACAGTCACGTGGTCATTTTCAGTGTTTAGTCTGATTTTATCTGTCTGAATAAATTTGTTACTTATATTATATAAAATAATTATATAAAATTTTGAAAAACAATTTAGAAAAATATAGAATTAGATACAATTCTCACCATCACAATATTTATTATTAAATATATCATATTAAAAAAAATTTACTGCTTAATATACTCTATAATTTTAAATACTATATAATATTAATTTTAAAATTTTTTAGTAATTGACCATTTATAACCATCACTGACCTATAGAAAAGGGCACAATATATATATATATATATATATATATATATATATATATTATATATATATATATATATAAGTTGGTTAACTTTTCTTAGACAAATTATAATTAAATTATAAGTTGTAGGAATGCTAAATAATAAAACTTTAAATGTAAAAGTTTATTATAACCTTATGCTAAGTTGCTTTGATATCTTGCTCTTAGCAATGACTGGTGAACAAAAGTTTTGTTGGTATAAATCTGATGTCAATTTTTGTAAATATATATAAATGATTTAAATCACCAACTTTATAGAGAGAAGAAAACAGGATTTGTTTTCTTAATAGGCTTTAAATTATTAGCAATGTGCCATGCCTCCTTTATTTTTTGCTTAGAATCCTTTTTTTCAGTGCACATAATGTTAGCTAAGGTAAGTTTGGATGTATTGCTGAGTTTATTTTAATGCTCCAAAATATGGATTTGTGGTCTGGATTACTTTTAGCCCTGCTATAGAGGTATTAGTATTGGTACAACCTTGTAGTAAAGATGGTGTGTGATTCTCTATAGTAAACCATATTGCAGCTGGTTTAAGTGTAGGCAATATGGAGGTAAGTTCAGTGGGAAGTTTATCTTTGGAGTCATTGATCAACCTGCTTATTGTGGGCGGAGTGTGAAATCTGATCCTATATAAATCCAAACATATTTTATTTATACTTTGGAGACTTCAGGAATGTAGGGAATTAATATCCAGTGCTGGTTATCAAATGGTATAGGTCTTGTTCTGATCTTGTAAAATTTGTTGAGAATGTTAGTGAGTTTCCTACATTTGAGCCCAATATGGCATAACTCTTTTATGTATTTTTCAATGATAACCTTATGGTTTTGATTCTAATTTGCATAATTTGGATTTCTATATAGAAATGTGGTCATATCAGCATATTTATGTGAATTGGGAGTTATGTATTCAGGATGTATAAAACCTTTGATTTAGATAAATTTAATTAACATTTTATAATTTAATTGGGCACTTTCCACTTGAATGTATACATAAAGATATTTTTCTGTTGAAAAAGTCTTCATGTTCTATGGTCCAGGTTAATGTAGATTTCTCTGCAAGCTCATACTTGTTGTTGCTAATTTGGAACTCTGGAGCACAGATAAAGACGTCATCAACAGACACATATATTTTATCCCAGGGGTGTTTTTCAAGTATTTAGGAAGGGTATCAATTTCAATACTATTCAGAATAATACTGGATATTATTCTGCTTGTTGAAAATCCCATTGGACAACTGTTTTACATAGTGTAGTATGATCCATTGAAGAGAGTGGTTATATTGTAATCAGTCCAATTTAAACAGGTTTAATAAAGCTGATTATTTTCTGTGGATAATTAGATGTTGTTATTGCATGTTTTATAATGCTGATTGATTGTTTTCTGAATATTGATCTCCAAAGCTTAGTCATATCTAGAATTACTATCCCATAATGTTTTTTTTTTTAAATTTTATTGATAAACTTGAATGAGGTTCAATGATAAATGAGCCATATCCTAATTGGTTGGTAATCCACTGAATGATTACTTTTGTAATACTATAGTAGTCAGTTCTGCCAAAGTCTGTCATTAGCTTAAGTGGGGTGTTGGATTTGTGTAGTTTCACATTCAATAAATATTTGCAGGGGGGTGGCTGCTGAAGGATAAATTTATAATATTCACTTTTGGTGAATGCGCTGTTACAACTTAAAATTTCAGATATATATTTATCCTTATTTGTTTTTAAGTTGTATGATGGTATTAACTTAAATTCTGATTTGTTAATGCGGATGTTCATTTTATTTAATATAATTGAAAAAACCAATGTTTACTTATTTAAATATTATTATCTCTTTGATTTGGCACATATTCCTTTTGTGCAATAAATCATCTTGTCTCCCTTTTTTACATTACATATAACAATCGCAGAGATTCATTTTGATACATTCACATATTACTAATGAAGCACCATTGAACAACACCGAATGTTAAATGCTATCATTAAATATTTTAAAATCAAATCCAGAAATAAATAAAAGGTTGATGTTAATTTCTGATAACTTTATTTCATTTATTAGTTGTATATCAGAACTAACCATCACCAGTTTTATATTATATATTTTTATTTATTTATTGAATTCGACTTTTAAAAATAGTTTATTAGAAGCATTTAACTTTAGCTATTTTACCTATTTGTTTAATTGTGTTTCTACACTATATATCTATCATTCATACACACATCGAAATAAGTAAATGCACATTACTTTTTTTTAAAACGCTTTATTTTTATTAAACAACTAAAAATTAGTATCTTCCATTTGTAGATGATATTCTTTTTTTTTTTTAAATTTGTGTTGGTTACAAATAGGTTTTTTTTTATATCTAGTATTCATTTGTCATTGTTATCTTTTTATTTTTATTGGGTTAAGTTTCATTGACTAATTTTATTATACTAAAAATAAATTAGTAAATAAAAATATGATGAAAAACTATTTTTCTATGGAATAAAAAGTATAAATATAATTTAGCAGTGCAGTATAAAAATTATTAAATTAAAATACAATGCTTTAAAAATTCACTTTACCATCAATTTCTCTTTAGGAGTTATCATTTCTTTTAATATAATCAAATATAACAGTTTCAATATTTTTAAAGAAAATGATAAATTTCAAAGTGATAATAGTTTTTTTGTAATAAAAGTGCACTAGCTAAATAGATATTTACAGCGCTTATAAAAATTAGTTAAATTTGTTTCCCCTGCATAATATGCTAAAAAAAAAAAATCTAAATATAATAATCTTTTGTAATTGTAATATTGCTAGGTTGTATAGAATGTTTTTTTTTTTTTTTAGTTGTATTTATATTCAAAACAAACTATATTTGTGTAAGATCACTTATGGATAACCAAGATCTAGTTTTTAATTTTAATTTCATATCCTTCATTGTTCTCTTTTTGTTTTCTCTTTTGGGAGTGGAGGGTGGGAATGGGTGAATTATTTTTTTAGCAGTCGATTATTTAAAGACTATTGTCACCTAACAATTATTTTAAGATAGGTGAAACAATTCTCAAATTGTTCATTGCAAAATAAAGATCTCTTCTACAGCCTTCATAAAAAAAAAAAAAAATGAAAAAAGATATTACACATTAGATTCACCAATAACAATTTCAGGTGAATTTGAAAGTTTTGCTATTCTTGTTTTATCTTTTTCTAAAAATGGCTGCATATCTATTTATTGGTAGAGTGATTATTTAGTCTGGCATTATCCATATACCTGAAGGAGACATCTGAGTATTACTGTTATATGTATGTGTGTGTTCCTATATAATCATATTAATTTCATACATTTTTATTTACATATTAATACTTACTTACTAATTTAATATTAGTTCTTTTTTTAGGATATGTATTGTGGTGTTTATTGTAGTGAAGGAGTTGGGAGTAGAAGGTCCTCGCTTGGGGTCATCTATGTCACTTCCATTTCCAAACAATAAACCCTCCTATTATTTATGTATTGAGATATTAATTTTTACTTAAATATTTACTGATCAAGAGGTAATCATCTCTTTAACATTTAGAAATTTTAGGAATATTATTTCGTATAGCCCATAACTTTCCTTATAAATATATAGTATAAATATTACTCATAAAACACTATATGATTTGTTCTATACTTAAAATGAAACTGTATTATTGCAATTGTCAAATTGCAGAATATTTACCAAGTTACGGCTCAGGGTGATTTGGTGCCAAGGCAGATTGTCAGATTCTGAAGTTTAGGTCCGAGATCGAACACAGTTTTATCACTTTCATTGCTCGAACTTTTTATAAACTCCCGAACAATAATGCCACTTGGATATTTATTTATTTTACAGAGTTGTTATTGTTTTATTTTTTTTCTTTTAAGTTTCCAAATCAGCTGTTTTTATCTTGCTCCGTAGTTAATTCAGTATTGTTTGCATGCATGTATTTGTAAACTTGCCAGTAAGTGTTAGTATTGTCAATAATTGATGCTGTAACTTTGAAGAATTTGTTGGCATATACTAGCAGCTCCATGGCCCACTTACTTTGTATGGGTGGCGGCATGTCAGTAGGTTCACTCTCATCCTGTAATTAGCCCACTGGCAATTTAGTCTTCAAAATTTCTTAATGGGCTGATTTTTTTAAGAAAATCTATCTATATAAAAGATTTTGTCAATAACGATTTTATAGATTCGAAAAAGTAGTCTTCTAATCGTGAAAACATATCTGAGCGATTGCTTGTAAATAATTACCACATGTATATGTTTAAATTACTCAGCAAGAAAGTAATCCTGGAATATTAGCTCTAATTCTTCCATTTTAAAAAATGTATTCAACCTCTACTGGCAGTTTGTGAAATTTTTAAGCAGGGATGATTTACTATAATATCGCCAAAAACTAATTAGGAATATATATATCGAACCCTATGACCCATCATACTAAATATTTAAAATAATATTTAATTTATTATTTTCTTATATTTTTTTCTGTAATATATTGTAACGGGATATATATATGCGTTACATTTAAATTCTAATACGTAATGTTTTGCAAATATCTAATACTGAATTAAAATCACAAACGTTCAAAATGCACAAATAACGAATTATTAATTTATTAATGTTTGATTTACATATTAAAATAAGCTTTAAAAAATTATAGAATCGAAACAAAGATTCTAGTGTTGAATAGAATATAATAAAAAACCTTTTGATTTTAAAAATAACTAGAGTTTTAATCTTAAAAATAAAAATTACAAACAGATTCTTAAGGCAAAATGACAATTAAAAAAATGATTATAAGAGTTCCCGCCCAGAGATAGAGACACAGACCTCAGTGGAAAACCCAAAATCTTACTTTGGACACAAACCCAATAAACCAATAAAATACAGACATGAAGTATGTTCGATGAATCCTGCATTCCAGAGATAAGGTGCCTGAGGACTATAAAAGGAAAATCCAAAACAATAATTGGTTAGTTGGAGAGAATCAGAAAATTAAAACTTTAAATTCAATTGTCTTTGTTGAAAGCAGAAACTTTTTTAAAAACCTATTGTCACCATCACTAAGAATGTAGTCAGCATCAACGGGCTTCCTTCGGTGCGGCCGGCCAAAGGTAGCTTTCCTATTCACGAATCCAGGATCGAACCACTGGTACCATCTTCAGAAAACATCATAATTGTGTCTTCATAAATCATCATCGCCCACAAGAAATGGATCCTGTGTAAATTTAGATCTTCATCGTGAAGGAATAAGCACAGGACAACAAAAGAAAGTATAAATTTATAAATGAAACATAAATTCTCTTAAGTTTAAAATCTTCAAACTTTATGTGTCTTTAAAATGAACTATAGACTTTCTTTCTGAGCAAACCTGAACTTTTATCTTTCTATAAACTTTGCGATTTTAAACTCTTAGCTAAATTTTCAACGTAATCTTTTAAAAAAAATGTATTGTATTTTATTTTTGTTTATTCATGTTTAATTAATATCTGTTTGTAATAGGGTAGGGGTTTGCGATTGCAAACTTAAATTTAAAGATAGAAAACACATCGTTATTTGTGCATTATTAAATTTTAAAAATAGGTTAAAAATAGTATTTCTGGAAAGAAAATAAGTTAAATATAATGTCATTTTAAAATGATTTTGAAACTATAAACTAAAGATTTTTTGTTTTGAATTAAATTAATAAAAATGATTTAAATGTTAGTTGAGTATATATGGCTGCTAGATTAGTTTAAATATAAGTTAGTTTAAAGAGGATTTGATTTCGGACTATTTGTTTGTAGTTATGTCAATGCTGGTGGAGAGATATATGGATGCCTATATCAATGTAATGTGAAGTGTGTTAACACCTAGGGCGACGAGTCCAACTGAATGCATGACCCAAAAGAGGTAGTCATATTGTTGAAATGGATCGCAGATGTATTTCCTGCGCCATTGACCTATTCCAGTTTTTTATGGATTGAGAAGATAAGTTGGCAAGATAAGATCGCTCTCCCATCCATACATAGCATTTCTTTTTATTAGTTTATATGCATGTTTCCTTCACCCTTCAGATGCACATTTCTGCAGGATGGGCCATGTTTGCTTCAATAATATCACACTGTTTCAGATGCACATTCATGTGGGATGAAGGCCATGTTTTCTCCAATAATATCACGCTATTTTAGATGCACATTCCTGTCGGCGTGATTCTATGCTAACATGTTCACATTACATTGGTTGCTGATATATATCTGGAAGCAAGTATTTGGTGTGGCTGCGGATTTTTAGTCTGGAGTCAAGTGATTTGAAAATTTGTGAGTGTGTCTAGGTAGCTCATTTACACTCAACATTACTAATATTAAAAATTAGAGCTAAAAACAAATAAAATAATAACTAATGAAACATAAAATATAATTTTTCTTATATAATAATTTTAAAGTTTGTGTTGTCACATATATATATATATATATATATATACGTAAATAAAATCTTTTTTTTTTGTGTGTTATTAAAACTGACAGCGATTGCTTTTTTCATTCTTTATTATTAAAAATATATTTTAATAAATATATAAGTTTCTGTGTCTACTTGAGCTAGTGACTAGGGCTGGTGGTCACGGTCTTGTCGACTTTATAAATTTTCTAGGTTCAAAGTAGCTTAGTGGCGCTCTGTCGGCAGATGCGGTAAGACTGGTGACTTCATCATCATCCCCGACCATTATAATATATATATATATATATTAATTTATAAATGTTAATTACAAGAAAAAAAACAGAATATTTTATTGGTCATCCAAAATGAAAACAATAAAAATGTATTTGTTCTTAAGTAAATAAAACCAAAATAGATAAACAAATCAATCTCAAATAACTACTGAATCTGCTGAAATAATCAGCTCCAATAATACTACTTTCACATATTGGTAAAAGCAAATGAATCTCAGTGGTAATTGGCTGAAATTTACAAAATGTGATGTTTCTAATACTGCCATAATTAGCAGCATCTTTAAATAGAAGAATCTCAAACATTGAATTTTTTTTAAAAATGGTTTAATTAGTTATATTTACATGATAATCGTGCAAAATATTGAATGATTCTTATGTTAATGATATTTTCATGCATATGTACAAATTTAATATTTTTACCCTTAGGTTGCTGCAATCCCACATTGCTTTAAGGTTCAGCTACCACCATCACCACATATGGTAAAATATTAAAACTTTTAAATGCTCAATTATCATTAGGGTACTTAAAAATGTTATGACATGTATTAAGTCACTTAAAATAAAATAAATATAATGAGTAACTTAAAATAAAATATATGTTTGGTTTGAGGCAGTAAAAGAGATGTTTGATTAACTTTTTACAGACTAGCATATAATATCATTATATTTTAATATATTATTATAAATCTAGGGGTGGGCAGAATACAAGCTGAATATGTAATTTTAATATACAAGTATAATAGTTTTAAGCTAGATGTAATTAGAGGAGATTTGAATACAGATTTTTAAGCTCCCCTTAGTCATCCACTCCATCTTATATAACTGATACACGTGACTACATATATGTGAAAAAGATAAATGATCTCAAATTACATATTTTGTGATGAATCAGCCCTCATCAGTTATGTATATTGGAAATCATTTATCTTTCTTACATGCATGTGGTCATGTGTATCGGTTGCATAATATTCAGTGGATGACTAAAGGGAGATTGAAAATCTGCATTAAAATTCCTCTAATTACATCTTGGTTAAAAGTATATTTAATATACTTGTATTTAAATATTACATATTTAGCCTGTATTCTGCAGCCCAGCTATATTATGTATATTTAAATGTGCTTAAGGTCCTACATATGAGGGATCAGAATGACTTATGGTCAACATGGGTATGATAACAAAATTAACAAACAAGCATCTGAACATGCTCTTGTCAGATTTTCAATGATATAGATGACTGGTGAGTTGGAGAGTGAAGAGGATTGAGACCTATTAATTAATGTTTGAAGATTGGCTATTTTAATAAAAACCAAGTATTGATTATATATATGTATGAGAGATGATGATCTGGACCGACTGATGAGTGCTGGTTCAGCACAAATCATTTATCTTTTTTACATGTATGTGGATATGAGAATTTCTAGTATAAAATTGAGTAGATGATTAAAGGGGGCTTAATAATCTGGGTTTAGATCTTCTCTAATTACATTTAGCTTAAAAGCATATATACCGTATTTATATTTAAATATTATAAACCTAATAAATGAAAATAAAATACTAATTTTTGTTATAAATATCTATTTAAACTACTATTTGTTGTATTCACATATCAAACTTATTATTATAGAAATTTTGATTAAGATCTATATAGTTATATATTTTAATAGTATATTATATAATATTTTGAAGCAAACTGTTTATTGTTGTTGTTGATGTTGTTTTTTTTAAATATTTTTTTCCAAAAAAAATCAGATAATTGAATTTTCAAAATATATGTATTACTTTTTTTTTAATATTGGAGAAAATATTGTTAGTAGACTTTTTATATTGTTATAAAAAGTAGTAAATATGTATAAAGCATAACATGATGCTCAAATTAATTTATATATAAAATTATTAAAATTGTATATCACTTTATGCCTGATAAAGTCAATGCCGTTTAGTTGATATTACTATGATAATTATAATATTATCAATGTTAATTTAGTTTATATTGTAAATAATTATATATATATATATATATCCATTTAAAATAAATATTTTTCTGATAGAGGATGCACAGATCACATTAATTTTTTTTTCTAATTTACGTTCTGATAATGTCTTCGGAAAGTAAAATGATTAAATATAGTAATAAATCATAATCTTGAGAAATACTTCATTACAAGTAAAAAATAGATTTAAGAGGAGTTATATCTTAAATAAATTATGAAATGAGAGGTAACTGTAGCTATACTGTCAATATAATAATATTTTTTCCTAGTATTGATAAAGACCACATCATATTAAATCTTTTTTTTTTATTTTTCATTGCAATGACATTTATCTGATCAATACATCTTGATTTTTATCCTTTAACTAAGAATAGCTAGATAGTCATTTACTGAACCCATTTGTATGGCTAACTAGATTGATAATGACTTTCTTTGTGAAAAATAAATGTTTAACTCTATTTATGATTTAAAAAAATTTTTAATGTAACAAAACAGGTTTGAACCTCATCTTATGACATGATAATTAAATATTCTAACCATGATTTATACAATTCCTCTCATGAAATTGAATACACTGAAATTGAAAAACATAAAGGAATTTTAGGAATTTATGTTTTTTGTGAAGAGCATTAAAAAAATAAGTAGGAAATAAACATTGGAATATCTGAATAGTCTGGTAAAATAGAAAGTACAATTTATCTATTTAAAAAAAAAACAGAAACAAATAGTAAACATAATGATGACAATCATCTCTCAAATTAAAATTGCTAATGAAAACAATGTTTAATTAAACAAATTTATTACATTTTGTAAACCTACAAATTTAATTTTTAAAATATTATTTACTGTATAAATTAATTCAAGTATAATTATGTGCACTTAATACAACTTTTAAAAATGACTATTGTATTAATATTTAAAATAATGAGCATTAAAATTAAATGTATAACAAACAAATAAAAAACACTTTATTAAAGTGTATAAAATTAAGAATTATATCTCAAAATTGTTAAAAGCAATCTTTTAATAAAGAAAGTAGTAGATGTAAATAATAACAGAATTATTTTCTTAAATAATATTAATAATAAAATTCTAAAAATAATAAATAAATATTCTATAATCTCCAGTAATTTATAAAACATTAATCAAAAACACAAATCAAATAAATGAAGATTTAAATAGTGAATGGTCAACAATAATAATTAAAAACAATATCTACTTCTAATATAAAAGATTAAATACAAAATAAAAGATATGATTTATAAAATTAATTGGAAAATTGGGATATAATTTATAATGAACATATTACAAAACAATTTTTAATAATAATCAGCCATTAAACTAATGCACATGCCCTTTGTGGATTTTAACTATAAATGAATACTCTCACTTTCCAAATACAAGATAAAGTCTTTGTGAAAAGATAGAATGAATCCATCTATCCTTTCTACCCAAATGTTTAAGTATGGGAAAATCTTAAGCATTTGAAAATGAGAGCATGAAGATATTAAACAATCACTTTGCCCATACATAATGCTTGGGTTGAAAGGATAGATGGATTCATTCTATCTTTTCACAAAGAATTTATCTTGTGTTTGGAAAGTGAGAGTGTTCATTTATAGTTAAAATCCACAAAGCACATGTGCATTCGCTTAATGACTGATTATTATTACAATTTAAAACATTGTGCTATATAAAATAAATATCTTAAAACAATTTTTAAAAAACTTGATGGAAAAATTAATAGAAAAGAACATAAATCAGTAGTAATATTTATTATTTAATACAAGTCTACAAAATAGATTATTCAATTCAATTTTAGCAGTTAAAATTATTTAGCAAAATAATTACAACTTAAATATTTGATAAACCAATAGTTGTTTTCTCAAAAAATGTCTTCAGATCTATAGAAAATATATCAATGTCATTAAAAAATATATTATAAAAGTTTTGTAGTTTATATAATACTGTCAAATATAAAGTTTCAGATTTGTATTTATCAATATTAAATAAATTCTTTTTTTAGCATGTACATAAGGAACTCTTATTAGTATTTTTGAAACACAATTATGCAAGTAAATTTTTCCATGAACTATAAAATAAAACAAAATTCATATCACAAATCATTCTTCTATGAAACAAATTTATAAAAATATCCTTTGTATTAATTATAGTAGTAAAGTTACTATATAATGACTATAATTTATTTATATGAGATAATTTATCTGAATTTCATATTATAAAAAAAATATTAAAACTATATAATATATTAGAATTTTTATAGGAAAAAGTATAAAAGGTTACATATATTAATCCTTTACCTGTAATATTTATCCAAACATTTATTTGTATTCCATAAAAGCTTTAACATTTATTTATAAAACTATTTGTAACAACTTTGTGATTGAATGCTATAAGTTGATCAGAAGTGTTTACCTTATTGCTTATTAATATTATTTATTAGTAATGTATATAATTGGATGATTTTTTTACTTAATCAGTTCATATTAATTATTTTATTTATTCAATCACATCAATTCACAGTCACATTATTATTATTATTATTATTATTATTATTATTATTATTATTATTATTATTATTATTATTATTATTATTATTATTATTATTATTATTATTATTATTATTATTATTATTATTATTATTATTATTATTATTATTATTATTATTATTATTATTATTTATTATGATGATTATGATGATGATGATGATGTTTCAAAGCAAACTATTGAGTATAAATGGGTTACATCAAATAAGGTTACACTAGGGTTACACAAACTTATGTTAAAAATTCTTTTTAATCTATTCTGAAAGTTACCTTGTTCAACCAAGTAAAAACTTCATTGTTATTATGATTGGCCATCAATGGGTTGCATTAGCTGATCTCATTTTTTAATTTTTTTTTAAAAGTACTAATTCCAGTTCTGGGCATAAAGCTCAATGCTTTTTGAAGAGAGACCATGTTGCTGTGAAAATGTCCTGTGGTACAAGAATATTGTCTATTTCTTCAAGTTTTTTAGTTTGTTGTAGTAGGTGTTGGGGTGTCTTCTTAGATTGTTTCCAAATGTGAATGTGTAATGGGTGCAACAGTATGTGTATAAGCTGAAGGTGGCTGCATGTAAAATTGGTATTACTGATTTTTTTATATGCATTTAGTATGTTACCTATTTTGGTCCTATTTTGTCTATGTAGTTCTGCATCATTAGTCACATTTTTTAGGTCTAGACAATCATATAGGAAATCGTTGGTGTTTCTTCCTCTCTATGACATACCATACATAGTGGTTCAATATTTGTTTAAATTTTTTTGTACCAGTTAAGTTTGTTAATAAAATTTTAAAAAAATGCTTTCAAGCACCATTTTTTGAACTTGCTTAATAGTTGGCCATTAATAATCCCCAATATTGTGGGTTGGTTATTCTCTGCTTGGTCTGAAACAGTAGATTTTGTATTTGCAATATGTGTATTTATTTGTGTTTTTTAGTGTTATATTGTTCTTTATGGGTCCACATATCTCAAGCTGGGTACAGATGTAGTTATACATAGGGAGAGGCTAATCAGTGGGAGTAATTCCATGTCTAAATATGACTATAAGCAGATTTACTGTTTTTTGGGTGTGAAACATTGATATTTCATGTAATCCAAGACCATTCCATTTTGTATGGTGGTTTAGTTGTTTTTTTTAATGGCTACTACTTTTTCCCATAGTAGCTTGTTGCATAGTGAGTTAATTGCTGATGAATAATTTTGTGAAATTTATTATTGACAGATAGTAGGTGATTTTTGTCATAATAAGTCGATTGTATAATGATACTTTTGAGTAGATTTAGAGATAGATTAGGAGAGTGATTCAGTGATTCTTTCTGTTCTGTTTTAAGTTTGTTTTTTATTTTATTTCTCATTTGATTCATGCCCAAGTGGAAATGAAAAACTTGAAACATGCTAGGTTTTTTTCTATATAACTATGCTTAATTTACCAATAAATATTGCCCAGGCAGCTGATTTATTGGTGTTGATTTTAACATGAACTTTGCTGTATAATCTTTTATAATTTCCTGAAATATTGGTAATTGCTTCTTTGATTGTAAAAATACTGTGCCATCATCCATGTAAGCTATACATGGTTTGTGTTGGTGTGTGGAATTGGAATTCCTTGGATTTTTTTAAATTTGCTCTAGCAAGGGGTTTAAATTTAATGTAAATAAAAGTGTATTGAGTGGAGATACTAGTGGGATTGATTGGCTGGCATAGAAAGATGATGAAGATCTCACATTGAGTGTGATGTGAATTTCTTTGTTTAGTAGCAAATTGGTAATTGTATATAAAATTGCATGTGGTATTCCAGTTTTTTAAGTTGAATTAATAGTGTTTTCATTGGCACTGAATTAAATGTTCTTTCAAAATCTAACTGCACAGTCAATGGGACATTTTTTTAATTACTGAGTTAATAGTTGTTTTGTATATTAGTGCTGCTTAACCTGTTGATAAACTTCCTTTTGCATGTAGATATTGTGATAATAATGGTATTGTATATGGTTCATTCATTTCTTTTAAAACTTTTTTCAGATTTTTTATTTCCAAAGGCTCCATAGAGAATGGCTACAGATTGAAAACTGTGGCAATTGGTGCTTGTTTTTTAATGAAGGGGACTATAGAAACTGGATATAACCCTTTTATATTGTATATTTTTTTGTGATAGTTGATTTGCAAGCTGGAAAAAGGTATGGGTTTGTAAATGGATGCTCATGCTGGACTTATGCCAATAGCAGATAACTTTATTTATTCAACAGAAAAAAAAAAGATTTCTTTTGGATCATTAACTCAGAATGGCATAAACTTACATGTAAGCAAACTTATCCTTAAAATCCCAGGTTCCTGAAAGTAAATATAAGTTTCTTTGCATTAAATGAACTTACAATTCTTTATTGTTACCCTCAAAATGCTTATTCACTGTTAAAATATTAATTTAATCTGTAGCATATAACTGTATTTTTTATCATATTCAATATTTATGTGATCTATTATATTTAGTAAAAGTTGTTTTTTTCTTTTATGTTAGATATTACTATGTGAATTATATATATTTTATCTTATGAATATTTGATTTAATAAACTGATAAGAATAAAATTATATACTTACTTTGAAACTGAAATTATTTATAAATCAGTAATGAATAGATTTATCGTTTATATTTGCCTATTTCTTTTCCTGTCAAATTGCCTCACAAACTAGCTAAATATGCCTTATATGAATAGGCATGCATATTAAATATGTTTTAAACTCAAACCTTAAGTTTGATGAAGAAATTTGTTTGGTTATTAATGGAATAAATGTTTAAAGGTAGGGAATCAAAGCATCTAATTTTAAATTATACATGATCAAATTTGAGAAATATGAAAAGAAGAAAAGAGATTGTTCAAATAAACATACTATTCTGTATACCTCAGTTCATCCAATAGGTTACGTCCCAGCCCTGAATATAAGCTAGCTAGGGTCGGGCACCTAATTAGAGATAGTGTAAGTAAGATCAGTTAGAATTTTAGAAAAAGTATAATTCTTCTTGCATTAGTGAGATTGGCACTTGAGGTCAGTAACCACTTGACATTAATAAATATACTCTTTCTGGAAAAATTTTGTTTATTTATTTTATTTAAGAAATAATGGTCAACAGGGAAAATTATTAACTTATATCCTTATATAAGATCTATGCAAGATCTAAGAATTTTGGTTATAAAATTTCATAAAGGTAATTGATTCATATTCAAATTCAATTCAGTAGACAGTGGTCAAATACTGCCTACAGGTGTTATATTGACTAAACAGCCATAGTTTTACATTCACTATCTTATGTGGTTCACTTATCCATTTTTAAAGATCAATTTTAGACAAACACTATAATTGATACTGGAGTTGTCTGTAAATATGGCACGTCACATTGGGTGCCAATTATAACAGTCAATAATAAAATAAAATTAGATTTCAACAAGAAGTATCTGCATACTTTACAAACTTTCTAGGTTCGAATAGCCAGTGATGCCCTGTATGGCAGATAGGTAAGAGTCTAACTTTAATTGACTGTTATATTATTAATAAAATAATGATAATAGTAGTTATTATTATTATTATTCTAAACCCTGAGGTCATTAATCATTTTTATTTTAAACATATTTGAAGTTAATAAAATTACTCTTTGACTTTAAATATATGCTATTTTAGAGACTTGTTTTTGGTTTATGTTTACAAAGAATGTCACAAATCTTATAAGTTAGTAATTTCATTCAATCAAATTTAAATAGAATATTAAGAGTCTCAACCTATAAATCCATATTATAAAAAATTGGTAACTGAACTCAAAGTGCATCTCTTCTGTCCATATTTACCATTACAATATATATATATATATATATATATATATATATATATATATATATATATATATATATATATATATATATATATATATATATATTTGTGCCCGTTTCTATAGGTCAGTAATAGTTTATAACAGTCAATTATTAAAAAAAATTAAATTTAGAATATGTTCTTTTAATACATTAATTATATTAAGTCAATTATATCTTTAAAGTACAATTTGAAGTTAAAGAGAATAGTAGTATATAAAATCATTTAAAAATAGTTATATAAAGCTTTAAATATTGTTTCATATGGTTGTAAAAGCTGGCCATATTAAATAACACAGCTATAAATATTAAAAGTATATTTAAAAATTCGATTTTAATAGTTTAAAACTGATAAGTTAATAAATACAGTATTTAAATTTGTAATCATATTTAAATAGTCAAAATTAATATAGTAGATTTTAAAATAAACTTTGTGATAGTGAAAATTATATTTAGTTCTATATTTTCTAAATTGTTCTTCCAAATTTTTATAATTATTTTATATAATATAATAAGTGTATCAATTTTATTAATCTGGGCAGAGAAATAGATTGAAAATCGTCTGTCAAAGTTATTAATCATGTGACTTGTATACTATATACATTCACACACACGCTTGTTTGAAATAATAAAAAAGTTTAAAATATTTTAAAAGTTATATTATAGAATTGGATAGAATTATTGCCTATCATAAAAGTAAATAGTAATAAATATTAAGTTAACTATCGTATGTAATGTTTTAAGTAATGTAATAAAGACGAATACAGATATAATAAAAATTAAATATTTTGTTTAAATAAAAATAGCTAAATGGAATAGGTTATTAAGGTTATTTTAAAAGTTATTTTAAATGTTTAAATAATTTTAATAAAATAATAATTGATTCAAAAGTAATATTTTAAATAATATTTTAAATAATATTTTTTAAATTTTATTACGTCATAATTTCTAATTTTGAAATTCAATTCTACTTGAAATTGGAAATATGTAAATTTGTTCTCAAGCTAAAGTAGAATTAACCAATAGGAATAGGTATTCTTACAGACTATAAATATGAATTGCATGGGGGTATAAGGGGAGATTAATAATGTATTGAAACTGGAGAAATGTAAATTATAGCTATCAAAAAGATAGTATTTTTCAAATTATTATTTTAGTCAATTTTAGCGCTCTCTCATAATTTATTTGCAAAAAACTGATTGATAATTTTAAAAGTAACTTGCAAAAAAAAGAGAGTGTAAACTAAAAAATATTTTAATAATTTTGTTTAACATGCTTTGGTTAAATTTTTTAAAGTTCCTTTATCAGTAGTATTTTATCTAAAAATTTAACCTAGACTACGCAATAAAAATGGATATACTGTGGAATAAAATGGATAGAAATTGTAATACTGTAAAAATGTTTGGAATATTTATTGATACTGCTTTATTAATATTTCACCGAAGAACTGTTTTGGTATATAAAAACCACAGCTCGGACATTATACGGAGTCTAAAAAATGTATTGAAACGTATTATTTATAAGCTGATCCAAGATTTATTTTTAAATAGTAATAAGACAATTATATTTCATGAATTATTTTATAGAATATTATATTCAAAGGAGTAAAATGTTACATACTTTCTGAAGGTAACATTTTTTAAAAATATTTTTCAAGAATTAAATAATGAACCCAGGAAAATATGTTACAGAAGCGTTTTGATATTAAAATATCCGATCTTAGAATTATTTAAAAATGTATTTTAGAAAAGATTTGTTTAAAAGTATTTGAATTTTTTTTTTTTTTTTTAAAAGAGATTTATAAAAAATACCAAACGAAAGTTTAAATGTATCAAGAAGGAAACTTATATAAAAAAGTGAACACATAGTTGAATAAAAAATGGATCCATGGAAATACAAATAGTACTTAAAAGTTTATCGAATATTTTTAAAGTTAAATTAGATGGATTGATGCATCGGATACGCAGAGAATATTGGTAGAGAAGATTAAGAAGCTTCACAGGATTAATTAATATTATGATTTAATAATTATCGTCTTAAATACTAAAACCAAGGATTATTTTCTATAAATTTTATTAAATGGATTAATAATTATTTTATTTTAAACTTTAATGCGTGGAGGAGAACATTTTTTAAAAACTCTAGAGAAAATAATAAACATTTTGGACTTAACAGGAACTATTGTCAAGAAAATATGCAACTATAGTTTTGCTTCCTTTTATTTTGTTAACCTAATTTAAATCTAAATTTTTTATAAGATTAGGAAAACATAAAAATATTAATTTATTAATATTAAAATTTTATAATATAACAATCTAATAATTTAGCTAAAAATATTTTAATATAAATGTATGGGTGTGAATTTTTTTTTATATCTGCAATGCTCAAGTGGATAAAGGAAGCCTACTGAACACGATGACTAGATAAAGGTTATTAGTAATAATAATAACTATTGATAATTTATAATGTATATTTTTTTTGTTTTCTTTATATCATCCATAAATTGGAAGAATGAAGTGTAAAAGTTTTTTTTACTTATATGTAAACACATTTTTATACAACGTTTTAAAAAAAACATTATGAGATAGGATTGATTTGAAAATATGCATACGACAATTTTTTTTTTATTAGTGATATAATTCAACATAACAAATAATTATGTGATTCTTTTAAAATTTTCATGTTAGGATATTCAAATATTGTCTAAGTAGATTGTATATGATTAGACATATAGAACGATGAAGTGGACAGACTTTTCTTGTGGAACAGCTAGATTGTTTAACTATTAATGAATTTTATTTATTGTTTTGTAAATGCAGATAGTTATTTATCGATGTAAGATGTAGAAAAATCTTGAGAAATAATGTTGAGATAGTGGCTTGGAAGTACTTAGTGAACAGGAAACCAAGATGATGTTTAAGAAATAGGATGTTATAAGGAATGGAAATAATATTTAGTTTTTATGCGAATGTCAGCATAGTTAACAAAGTCATATGACTGATATACATTTTATTTGGACAGTGTTTATATTACTTTAAATATTTGATGTTCTAATAAAGCTGAAGAAATAGCTTTAACATGGTCCCTGTACTAGAGGATATTAGGCAGGTAAATGCCATACCTCTTCGCACTGTGCCATGATTTTGAGATATGTTAAGAGTTATACTCTAGCTTTCTTCCTTAATTCTATGGATCTGTTTTCACTATCTTTATTTCATGTAACTGCATCGTTTAGTAAGATATTTTAAAAGAAATGATAAATAATTTAGAACTAAGGTTATGCTATCGTTTTTGTATAAGATTAGTTTATTTGCTTATAAGGAGCAGAATATTATAACATAAAATTGAAGATCCAAAGTATCCTAAGGAAAGAAAAGAATCATAGAATATATTTTGAATTTTATTTCGGAAATGAAATATAAATTTTTTAAATAGGGTATCTAAACAAAGATATTTTCTTTAAAGTGATAATAATTTTAAATGCTTTAGTATTATTTTTTAAAGAGAAAAATAAGTATTGCATATTTCAAAATACAATAGTACAAAGTAAATTATGTAAACAATATGCATAGTATATTTTTTGTTTATTGATTAACAGACATGTATTGATGATTACACTTATATCATACTAAAGTAGGGCTTAAAGAAGAATATATTATGATTAGTAAACATTGTGTGATAAATACTAAAATCTAGTACTGAATTTTGGATAATATTTTGTGTAACATCTTTGACTTTGCAAGATGAAATTTTTAAAATATCTTGAGAAATCCATACTCATTATAAAATTTTGTTTTCTATACAATTTTTTTTTCTAAGTATGAATTTTTAAAAGAAGATAGTTTAATAATATTAAGGATAAAATGCTATTGCTAATAAAGTAGATAAATATATTTGTAATAAGTGAATCGTAATGAGAAACCAAATAGTAACATTTTTTTTGTCCTAAATCTAAATAAAGATATAATTGAAATATAAATTATTTTTTTTTATAACTCGGTAGATCAAACTGTAAAATAAAAAAATTAAGGATATCCACTGTAAATAGTGTAAATAAATTGATTATTTATTTGTTGTTAGTAATAAACTTTGTTAAATTTTGTTATTTCAAAAATTTTGTGTCCGAGTTATTTATTTCTCCACATCGCTGCATGAAATCACGATATATGCATAATAATCGAAACAAATATATAATTTTGCACAAAAAGATAAATAGAGAATTATTTTAAGAATTTAAATATTTTATTGGTATTCATTATAATTAAATAATCATAATTTTACATTATTTTATTGGTCATAAATCAGTTACCACAATATTATATTAAATTATATGCTATCAGTTGCCACACATATTTTGTTTATCAGATTATCAAAATGCTACCACATATTTATTTATTATATTCATGAAGGTAAAAGATTATATTATATTATTTCATTATTTTATTATGGTAATAAAATTATAGTAAAAAGAAAAGATATACCGAATTAGTTAAACAATGAAGAATATTATTACTATTATTTATTATTATTAGTTTCAGTGTAGTAGATTATGACATAAAATCCCTTCTCATATTTTACTACCGTATTTTAAATTAACTTAGAATAAACTTTATGAACCTGAGATTATTTTATTGAGCTAGATTATTACAAATAGAAGATTAAGATTTAATTATTAGTTTAATCTTAGTGAGTAGAAGTTATTAAAGTCGTAAGAATACTATGAGTTTGTTATTTGAAATAGTAATAAAGGGGAGATAGTGTTCTTATGCCAGTGAGGTAGTATCCTATGGGATATTGGCTCAATGTAATCTATCTTGTCACCTGTATTTTCACTTCAAGTCTCATGAAAATATTAAATATTTATTTAATTTATTTTATAACTGAACCTTATTCGTATTTTAAATTTGAGCTAGTGAAACATTTTATTTTTAATGCTGAATATTTTATTTATTAAATATTAACTGAGCTAGAACCCGTTTCATTTTATATCATATATTATCTGGAAGTGAAGATGCACGAGAGCAAGGTCAGAATATATATATATGTTTTAAAATATATCTAATATAAATCTTTATTAGTGATAAATAACAATGTAAATTATGAATAAAAGTAATATTATTATTAAACAGCATCACTATTGATATTCCAATATTATTATAGGTACATAATAATGTTATGTCTTCATAATTGTACTCTATAAAATAGTTATATAGAAAAAATGAAATGTAATTAAAAAAACAATGTGGAGGTTTTATTGTAATTATATATTGTAATATTTCCATCATTTTATATATGTATTGAATGTCTTTAGAAAAATTTACCTTGGTTTAAATATTCCAAATACATTCAACTGTTAGTAATAGCACATCAAACAGGTATTAGCACAATGCTTTGAGAGGTATTATTTTTTTCTCTTCTTCAGGTGTTGCTGCATTAATGAGTAAAAGTATTAGCATGGGATTCGAACATGGACCCTTAAATTCTTGAGTATTTAATTTTAATTAAGGTAACCCTCTAGCCAACTGAGCCATCCTGCCAAAGGCAACAGTTGGTAGAAATTTCATATATTTATCTATATGATTCCTCCTGATTTCTATATTTTTTTTCCTAAGAGAAAAGTTAATTAATGTTTTCTATACATTATGTGTAGTCATCCTTGGTTGGCTTATGGGATTTTTTGCCATTTTCTTGTGAGCAGCTTCCTTAAATTTTCTTCTTTTATTTTTTTTTCTCTATCCAATATTTTTGTATTTTTTCAATTGAACATATGTTCATTGGCACGTACATGGTCTGCTACCTTAGACACATGTTCCTCTTTTCTAATAAATATGTTACTTGAAAGTGCTTTTTAATGGGATGACTGGTTTCACCAATATATGATCTTCCACTTTGACATAGTATTTTATAGATGCAGTTTTTTTCTTGTCAGCACTTCAAGTTTAGGATTTATAGATGTTAGAATTCCTTATAGTGTGGTATGGTCCTGGAAAACTGTTCTGATGTTATACTGATTGCAGATTTTTCTTAATTGGTCTGCTATTTTTGGTATATATGGGTGCACTACAATACCAATAATCACATTTTCTCTTGATGGTTCTTTTTGTTGTCTATTTAATGCTTTTTTAATAATAGCTTATGGATAATTATTTTTCATAAGAGTTTGTTCTATATAGATTTTTTTCCAAATCACTGGTTTCTGAACAAACTTCTTTTCCTCTGTTCCATAGTGATAGTTTAACTTCATATTTTCTGTTTCTAATCTGATTGGATGTGTATGCTAGTTATTTTCCTTTATGGGTAAGTTTTCAGTAAACTGTAGTTTTGATTTTGCTATGAGAGAGTCTTGTCACAAAAACATATAAGAATGCCAATTTTTGTTCTTGTCCTGATTCTATTGTGTATTTAATTGAAGGGGATATGTTGATGATATACTTACAGAATGTTTGTAGCAATGCTTCACCATGTTGCCCTACAATAAATGTATCATCCACACAATGAAGCCAAACTTTAGATAGGTGGAACAGTTTTTATGATTAAGGTTTCAAGTTCTTCCATGTAAATATTGCTAATCAGAAGAGACAATGGTGATCCCATAGCCATTTTTTGATTTTTTTGGAATAATTTTATGTTATATTAAAAGTAGGTTGTTTTTATGCAGAATATTAATAGTTCTATTGTACAATCAATAGGAAGAGCTGTTCTGGTTTGTAAACTATTATCATGATTAATCTTTTTCTTACAATAGACAATGCTTCTTTACATGCTACATTCATGAATAAATTTCCCACATCAAAGCTTCCCACTAAGTCAGTTCTTTCAATTTTCATGTTCTTGATTAATTCAACAAAGTCTATAGAATGTCTGACAAAGGATTAGGTCTTATATACCAAAGAACTTAGAACATTGAGAAGAAATCTTGCAAATTTTGGCAAGGTGAATCTCTAGAACAAGTAATAGGTTTTACTGGAACATAATCCTTATGGATTTTATGTAAATCATAAAGATGAGGAATTTTGTTGAAATATGATGTTATTTTACTTTTTTCTGAATTAGTTAAGTACTTGTGATGCTTTCTGATTAGTGCTTGTAACTTTGTTTCTGTACTTGATATTAGATTTCTTGCCACATTTTTATATTGTCCTGCTGTGAGGAAGGCTTGTATTTTGTTATCACAATCAATTGTATCCATTACATCTATTTCCTTGCCTATGACAGCAGGAAAAATTCCTCTCACAATAGTATAAGTTTGCCTTTAATTGCTGTAGCTTCTCAACTGTTTTTTATTCTTGTGTGTAATTCTGATGCTTCTTCTAAATGCAATTTTTGAAGGACTTTTTCACTGGCTGCTATTATATCTAACAAAGAAATATTAGCTGGTGTCATGGAAAAGTTTAATTCTCTTTCAAGAACAGAAATTTCGATATCTGTTAGATGTTTAAAACTGCCATTCTTAACAGATGAAGTTGGTACATTGCTTAGTAGATTATGATTTTTGATATACTCATGTAGGTTAGCAAGTTTCTTTTTTTGTTATTCTTTTATTTTTCATGTAATGTAGAATATGATTTTCTTACTGCTTAAGAAACTTTCATGTAGTTTTCATCAGTAAGTTTATTATTTAGAAAACATTCTACTTTACTAATGTAATGCATTGTTTAATACTTGTAAAATCTTTGAACATTTATTATTTTTCTTAATAGGCTTCACTTGCTCTCTAAACTTAAAATGCTGAAAATAAAATACTGCATCTATGAAATACCATGTGAATGTGGAAGGATATATATTGGTGAGACCAATTGTCCTATTGAAAAGTGCTTGCAATAACACAAACTGATGATTAGAAAAAAGAAAACAGATATGTCTAAGGTAGCAGACCATGTATGTTCCAATGAACATATGTTCAATTGGGAAAATACAAAAATTATGGATAAACAAGAAAAGATATAAAAAAAATATTTAAAGAAGCTGTTATAATATCAATGGCAAAAAATCCCATAAAACAATCTAGTGTGACTATACATAATGTATAGAAACCACTAATCAACTTTTCTCTTAGGAATATGTTGCATATAATAACTTATTTCATATACACTTTAATGCAAAAAAATTTCCTTAATAAAACTGTACAGCAGTCTTCATCAAAGCTACAATATTTGAATGATATAATTACATAAGCATTACTTCATATATATAATATACACATATGTCCATCAAAATACATACATATATAGATATATAGATTCACATTACACATAGACAGATTCACATCACACACACACACACATATATATATATATAATCCATACATATATATGCATATTTAAATATATACACATATATCTTTTAAACATACATATACAGATGCACATATGCCCATAGATATATATCTATATATACAAATCTATATACACTTGGGTCTTTTTTTACACAGACTTATTTAACATGATTTTGAAGTTATGCGATTCATGTTCCACTGGAAGTTGAACTCTGATAATGCGCTATTACTTTAAATAATAAATTTTGTGCACTTACGTTATATTGAAAGTAATAGCACATTATTGGAATTCGACTTTCATCTTAGTAATTTCAATATTTTCACTGCTTTATAATAGTAAGATTTTATGCAATAATGAAATTAAAATCATGATTTACACATTTTATGTATACACACATTAAATTTTACAAGATTATAATGTAAATTTGTTCAAACATTGTGCATGTTAATTTTGCATTTTAAATCACATTCTGTTTTTGCTTTTTAAAAAAGAACATAATCAATTATTAATCATTTAGTGTCCACAATTTTATTTTTAAAAGGTCAGTAATAGCAGTGGGCACAATTAAATTTGACAATTAAAAATTAAAATTTGATTTTTAATTGTAATTAACAATTTAAAAATTACTTACGACGACTGGAAATTAATGTGATGTGAAATTTGATTTTTAAACGGAATTGAAAATTAAAGACAAAAATAAGAATTTAATTTTTAGTTGTTAGTTTCATAAACAATTAATAAAATCATCATCTCAAAAATTAATTACTAATTATGTTGTCACCAGAAAACCATTGACACAACATGAGTGTGAAGTTGGCGCTAGTTGTTTGCAAACGAACGTGTTTTTCAGCAAATAGCTATAATAATTAAAACTTGTATAAAAAAATGTAAATTTCAGTACTGATTATTATTCATAAAAATATATTATTTTGAATGAAATTAAATATTATAGTTAAAAAAGTTTGTCTTCTATCAATTTTTTTCAAATTTGAAATTTTTTATTAGTCATATTTTATTTCCTTATATTTTTTGCGCGAATTTTAAAGTAATTTTACATTGGTGCTTTGCTTTTACGTGAATTTTGAAAAATCACAGACTGCACCCCCCCTTTTTCAATGTAAGTTATGTCTATTTTTGCGCGATTTCATTTGCATGTGTTTTCTGAGGAATTTATCTATCGAGTGAAACGAGACCCAGGTGTATACATATATATATATATATATATATGTTTAAAGGATATATGTGTATATATTTAGATATTCATATATATGTAAATGTTGATTTTATATATATGTCTATGGGTGGTGTGGATTTATATACCTATATATGTATGTAGAAGATATATGTGTATATTATATAATTATTATGTATTTATATGATTCAAATATTGTAGCTCTGATGAAGACTGTTGGACATTCAAAACTGTAAGGAAAATAAAGAAGTTTTATTAAGGAATTTTTTTTTTTGCATTAAAGTGTATATGAAAGAAGTTATTATAAGCAATATATATGAATACATGAAGAAGTACAAAGAAAGTAAATGAGAAGAATAACAGTATATACTTCTTTTAGAAATAAGTGGAGAAATCAGAATGAACCTCATAAATAAATATATGAAATTTATACACACTGTGGTTTTTGGCAAGATGGCTCAGTTGGTTGGAGCATTACCTTAAATTCAATAACACAGGAATCTAAGAGTCCAAGTTTGAATCCCATGCTAGTACTGTCACCGGTCAGGTCAGAAATACATGAAGAAGAGGGGAGAATAATACTGTGAAATGTGCATATCCTAATCTGTTTGATGTGCTATTACTAACAGTTGAATGTATTTGGAATATTTAAATCATTTTAAAGACATTCAATATGCATATTAGATTATGAAAATAGTCCAATATAAAAATACAACTAGAACACTATCATCACATACCTTCAAGAAAACACTGAATGTATTTTTATTGTATTTAATGCTCTATTATCATTTATTGTATATAAATGTTGCATGGAAGAGGGTCATGACATACTGCTGAAAAAACTTTTTTTCTTAAGTAATACAATATTTGTTGTTAATTATTCTATTCAGTGTTGTTTGTACTTTTTAATAATTAATATTATTATTTTTATGCCTATGTGTTTTATATCCATTTAAAATTAATGTTATATCTAGTGATTATTGATTATATTTTTCAATTAAACATTGATTATTTGTAAATTATTTTGTGTATATAAAGTTCATGAGTATAGAATTTTTTATTTTTTATTTTCATTACCATTTTCTATTTATGGTTATTTGTGTATCAATTATTTAGCAGTTATATTAATATATTTTGAAATTACTAAACATTAATTATGAAATGTTGAGTAAAATAACTACATAGAAAAAGCAGCTTGACATTTGGATTTGATACTTATTGCCAAATTTTCAGGTTTATTCCTATAGTGGGTATGTATATTTAAATTAAATATCAACATGACTTCATTTTTTATAATAACTGATTGTTAGTATATCTTGTATAATAAAATAAACCCTAATTTCACTTTTTTTATATTTTATAAAACAATGTCACCCTAATATGCCATTTTTTTATTATGGAAAATTCTATTCTAGGTAGATATATATAGTTAGATACAGTTGGTTACATACCTTTGATTCATTTATCTTGTTAGCAGTTTATGGTTTTGGCAACAGATTTTGAGACTATGTCATTTTGAGTTTGGTAAGCTTTCATTGCAGTTGCGGCTTCTCCAAAATGTGAGTTGCCCATCAAATTTCCACTTCTTGATTTTTATTTATGGCTTATTGGTAATTTTGCTTGAGAGGTTTACTTCTTACCTGATAATTGATAAGAATGTATTTGGATTGGACCACTATTGCTTGTATCTGAGGTCATTCCTCTTCGTCATTCAATGTTGATGTATTCCATGTATTATGATAGGATTTTTTTTAGAGTAATAAGTTCATACTTTTAGTTTATTATCTAATAATTTATTTATTAGGATTGAGTTTTGGCTCTACTTTAAGTTTATGCATTTAATTATGTAGATTTATTATTGTGTATGTATTTGCATTGTTTTATTAAATTTGAATTCCAGAGGAGAGATTTTACTTCTTATTAGTCCACTTTTGTCAGCCTTTTATAAAAATTATATTTCAATGATTTTTATTAAAGTTTTATTGTTTTTTTATTATAATAATAATAATAATAATAATAATAATAATAATAATAATAATAATAATAATAATAATAATAATAATAATAATAATAATAATAATAATAATAATAATAATAATAATAATAATAATAATAATAATAATAATAATAATAATAATAATAATAATAATAATAATAATAATAATAATAATAATAATAATAATAATAATAATAATTTTGACAGAAAATATTTTATCTTCATACTATTAATAATTTTTTTTTTAAACCTTTACTCATTTTTTAAATATTAATCGAAATTATATAAAGTAACCAAAATACAATCTGTGAACTACATAGCTATTAAATAAATAGAATGTAACCAAATTATATGTTTAACATTATTATTATTTTCATCCATTATTGATCCAATGCAGAATGAATATTTTTTTAGGTTTAACTTATTCTACATTAATGGTACCATATTGAATTTTTTAAAAAGTGACTTGATACTATTTTCACAGTAACTTCAGTTTTACTAAGGGTAGAGCAAAATGTTATACATTGGCAGAAAATAGACAAACTAAGGAGAACAATAAGCCTAAGACAAATAGTCATTGCTATTAAATTAAGTAAGAAAAAATAAATTTCAGGATCTAAAAAAATATTACTTTATTGTTTGTTCATAATTTTTAATTTATCGTTAATTAAGTTTAAAATGACATTCTCATGAATAATGTCTTTGAATTCCTCACAATATTCTCATTCAAACCATATGTAATAATTCTTACCTGAGAAATTTTATAGCTTCAGAATTTACAAAAGTACTAGTATAAAAATTCTTCATTTTTATCTTGTACCACAAAAGATAACAAATCTCAAAGTCTCTCTAAGAAAAAGATCTATCCTAATAAAAGATACATAATAAATCATTTGCAGATAGTGGATATGCATTTGTAATCATATCCATTGTCTTCTTGTCTATTCAAAACTAGAAATTGAAGGCTACTGTCTGTATCAATGATAAAATTAGTTTCCTTATTTCATTTTATATTTTTGTATACCAGTGATGTTTATATTTTCAATTCACACCAATGATAATATTTTGTTATATTTATTGTCCCACAGAGATATAATTTAGTTGCATATGGCTCATTTGTTAGCTATAGATATGAAAATAATGTGATGCAAGATATGGCAAAACTACTGACACAATAGCATGAATACCAAGGCATAGGCACAAATAAAGATTTGATTCTTTGTTTTCATATAATTCCATGTGGAATACATAACCATTGTGACTATCACCAAACACACCACTTGAAACCTCTCTTTCTTTGCTTTTAAGAATTCATATTTTCATGTGGTACTGTGCCCAATAAATGTTGTGATTGGTTTATCAGATACAACCTTTTAGTACATCTGATAATCAGTCTCAAAATTTACATTGCATTGCTCTATAATACTCTAATTTTATACATAAAAATCATTACTTGTTACACAAACATAGGCATGCAACTACAAACACAAACATACTAATACACACTAATAATTACACCTTTTGATAATCATTATATCTATAAAATAGGTTGCCTCAAACTTGGATCAGATCCCCAAAATTACATTGTACATGTAATATTTGAATTTGAATACAAGTATAATTTATATACTACATAGACACAGTAATACAAACACAATCAGATAAATAAATTGAACATTTATCAAATAATAAAAATTAAAATAATAACATTTAAATAATAATGAAATTAAAATTGAATACTTACATATATTACATTTATTTTTAGAATGAAGGCCTTGAAATTGTAACATCATTGAAGGATATTGAATCCATTTATTAAGGACTTTGGTTAATGAAAATTTTGTGCTTTTGTCATCTTCATGCAATCTAGTAAACTGAGCAGAAAAAAATAAGTAAATTTATTAATAAAAATATTAATAAAAAATTGAAATTTTGTCCGATTTTAATACACCATACACCATTTTAAAAAGAAACTAAAGTCACAGAGAATGATGTTATTGATATATGCATAATCCATTTGGTTTTTCCACAACTTTAAAAAAAGGCAAATAAATTTTAATTTTAAGTAATCAATGGTAACAACATTAACTTTTACAAAATCATTCTCTGGTTATAACTTGTACTCACTCCATTACACTAACCAATTTTCTTATTTTATTCATCCATCTAATATATGATCTGATTTCTAAAATTGTTATAGTCTTTTGAAATCTAGTTTAAGATTTCAACAGCTCATATATTTATCATCTCTTCCAAAAATATATACAACACAGCTCTATTTCTTTCTTATTATTTTTATCAATAGTGTCAATAACATCTGTTTATTTTCTTACTCACATATTTTGATTTCAATTTTGTTTTGTCACTCTCAACATATATCTTTCCATACTTCATTGAATTATCTGACATCTCTATATTTTTTATATTAGAAGCCCAAATTTAAGATCCATATTTCCAAAGCACGTATTAAAAAGTTTCCCTTTAAACACAAAGGGATATTTCCTTTTAATTTTATTTCTGCTAAATACAATTTTGTGATGTTATCTGTATTTTAATAATTTATCCAAAATATTTATAATTGTTATTTTTATTCAATTCATGTATATCAATTTTTATTTTCTTCTGGGAAAATATATTAAACATTATCCTAGACTTTTTAAATATGGGTCTAGTTTTATTTATTTTTTTACATTTAATTGATAACTTTTAAAACATTTCTTGCAAAAAACAAACAAACAATAAAGTCTTCTGAAAAATTTACATGAATTAAATAATTTGCATGCGTTTTAGTTTATTTACCTTTCTATTTTAATTCAGAAAATACTTGTTGTAAAACTGCTGTAAAAAGTTTTAGAGATATTATTTTTCTGGAAAGTGATCTTATCAAAGATAATCTTTTTAGTGTTATTATGTAATACAATCAATTGATGCTACATTTGATACATTTTTTTCAGAATATGACAATATCTTGAGTCTATAAGCATTAAATATTGTGAAAATGCTAATAAAAGCAACTGCCTTTTTACAATTGACAAATCCAAAGATGTAATTAATTTTAAAATGATTTCTATTATTATTTTATTTTAGGTTTAGATAATATAAAAGTGAAATGATTTTTTGAATAACTCGTTTTATAACTTTAAAAATTATTTAGAAAATAACGTTATGATTAAACACAAACACAATCTCCACTTGACACATTCCAACCAACAATAAATATGAAACATCGATTTTGATAATATGAGATGCATTTATTTAGAGAAATGTGCAATTAATTGTTTTCAATAGATTTGACTATATAATTATTATGCACTTATTTTACATATTATTTTTTAATCATTTTATTATTTCTTAAGTAGAGCTGCTTTATTACAATAATTAATAATATTTCACTTAATTGAAACTTTAATCTAATTATTTTTATTATAATTTAATTAATCTTTTAAGGAACTGTACTTATTTGATAATTACTCTTTATCTTTACAATTTATACGTTACTTTTTCATAATCATCTTGAGTTGAAATTTAAAAAAAAGTTTAATATTATCATTATATAAATAACAATTATATTTGATATTATGTGCTGTAATAATATATTTATATTAATTTAAGATTTTTTTTATCAATTTGTGTATAATCAGCCTATCTAGCTATCCAACTATTTGTTAGTAAAGGATTTTAATTAGCGAATTTTTTTAAAAAGGATAAAATTAAGAGGGAAAATCTGCTCAATTTTTCATTACTATCAATTGAAAAACATAATAAATAATGTTTTATCTTCTGGAGGATATTAAAAAAAATTTGGTCTTGCAATGGGTTATTTGTAGGTTGTTTTACTTTATATCTATCTTAATATTATTACTTATATACACATTTTCTTACCATAATATATTTTATATTAATTATGGCATTTATATTTTATTTATGTTTTTTATTATTACTATATCTTTATTTTAAATCAATATAAATTTTATTTTTTTGTATTATATATTCAATTTTTTTTTTATGGAATGACTTTAATTATCTTAGATTATATGTTATTATTATTTTTAAATTGTAACATATAATATATATTTGCAATTTTATAATTATTATTTTATAAATTAAATTACGAACTATATTATTATGGTTTAATTCTCAGACGAAAGAATTAAGACTCAATGATATACTTTATAATTTAATTTATTGAATAATTAATTTATAATAATATACTTCATAATTCAATTCATGAAAAAGTAATTACAAAATTGAAAATTGTTAATATATATATATTACAGTTTTTAAAAAAATAATTATAAGATATATTAAAGTTAAGTCATAGCAAAAAGAAAATGTTTAAAAATATAGACACTGTTAAATTAATATTTTAAGAATTTATATACAATGATATTGTAATTCATTAAAGATCAGTCTTTCCAAGCTATTGTGCATGCGCCTTTTACGAGTGTTAATAATAAATAAATACTTTCATTCCCAACACAAGATATAGTATTTATGAAAGAATAAAATGAATCCACTTATTCTTTCCAACCCAAATGCTTATATATGGGCAATAGCTTGGAAAGACTGATCTTTAATGTATTATAATTTATAAGACATAACGCTATAAAAATAAATGCTTATTTACAATGATATTATGATTTTGTGAATATACCAATATATATATATATATGAAAATAAAATTACTGTTAACACTAACTGAAATAATCATACAACTAACTAAACCATTATACAATAACAAATATTCAGTAATGACCTTTGTTTAAAAGTCTATATCTCAATAATAGCGAACTTCAAAATGATACCATTTGAAGTTTGCTATTATTGAGAAATAGACTTTTAAACAGAGGGTGTTACTAAATATTTATAATTGTTTAATGGTTTAGATAGTTATATATATAGTATATATATATATATGTTACATTAAAATATCAGCCTTTCAAGCTAATTGAGCACGTACCTTTTGAGAGTGTTAAATAAATGAACACTTTCCTCTTCAATCCAAGATATAGTATTTATGCAGGAATAAAAAGGATCCTCTTATTCCTACAACTCAAATTCTTTTATATGAGCAAATCTAAAGAACTGTTGAGGAGAGCGTGAGTAGAATTCTCACTTTAAATTACTATTTACGATGTTTTTTGACTGAATGACGTCGGTCAAATTGCTTAGAATTTACTAAACATCATTCTTACTGAAACTTAATTATGAGTAAATAAGCAATTATTTTATCTAGCGCCATGTTTACAATTATATTACATTCAAATATCAGCCTTTCAAGCTAATTGAGCACGTGCCTTTTGAGAGTGTTAAATAAATGAATACTTTCCTCTTCAATCCAAGATATAGTATTTATGCAGGAATAAAAAGGATCCTTTTATTCCTACAACTCAAATTCTTTTATATGAGCAAATCTGAAGAACTGTTGAGGAGAGCGTGAGTAGAATTCTCACTTTAAATTACTATTTATGATGTTTTTTGACTGAATGACGTCGGTGAAATTGCTTAGAATTTACTAAACGTCATTCTTACTGAAACTTAATTATGAGTAAATAAGCAATTATTTTATCTAGCACAATGTTTACAATTATATTACATTCAAATATCAGCCTTTCAAGCTAAGAACATCATAAATAGTAATTTAAAGTGAGAATTCTACTCACACTCTCCTCAACAGTTCTTCAGATTTGCTCATATAAAAGAATTTGAGTTGTAGGAATAAGAGGATCCTTTTTATTCCTGCATAAATACTATATCTTGGATTGAAGAGGAAAGTATTCATTTATTTAACACTCTCAAAAGGTGCATGCTCAATTAGCTTGAAAGGCTGATATTTGAATGTAATATAATTGTAAACACGGCGTTAGATAAAATAATTGCTTATTTACTCATAATTAAGTTTCAGTAAGAATGATGTTTAGTAAATTCTAAGCAATTTCACAGACGTCATTCAGTCAAAAAACATCGTAAATAGTAATTTAAAGTGAGAATTCTACTCACGCTCTCCTCAACAGTTCTTCAGATTTGCTCATATAAAAGAAGTTGAGTTGTAGGAATAAGAGGATCCTTTTTATTCCTGCATAAATACTATATCTTGGATTGAAGAGGAAAGTTTTCATTTATTTAACACTCTCAAATGGTGTGTGCTCAATTAGCTTGAAAGGTAATATTTGAATGTAATATAATTGTAAACAAGGCGTTAGATAAAATAATTGTTTATTTAGCTCATATATATATATATTGTGCCCTTTTGTATGGGTCACCATCTAATTTTGTGCTAATCTATTAAAAATTTTAAATTTAAGATATATTTGAATATGTGATGTTAATTTTGCTTATGGTAATATTTCAAAAGGTTTAATTAAAGCAATCTATGAGTATTTGATATGTAAAATTGTGCTGATATTGAGAGAGACATTTTAAGTGATGATGATTATAATATATAGTTGGAAAAATGGCCATAATCAATACTGCATTAATATATTTAATAAGTAGGTATTTAAAACTGAAAAGTGTTTAAAAGACAAGTAAAATTAAATACATATGTTTATTGTTGATAAAATAATATTATAAAAGAATATAAATATTTTAATTATTGTAAGTACTTAAACAAAAGATTAATATTTGATTTTAATAATATTGGATAATTATTTTAAAATCTATTAGAATATCTTATTTATTTAAAAAATATTTATTTTAAAAGTGCAATTGTTAGTTTATTTTTAGACGATGACAAGCGTTTCTTGTGTTGTAGAGAACAGATGTTAGTTAAATAAAAACACACATGCTTGGAAGTTATTTAGCAAAGTTGCAAAACTATTTTAAAAATCATGTTGTAAAATTTATAAATAATACGTGAGTTATCACGAGATAAAAATAAAGATATTCAATGTAAAATATTAAATCTGATTTTAAAATATTGTTTTAAAAATATAACGTATAAAAAAGACTTAGTTTATTTTAAATAATTTTATAAAAGTTAAAATTAAAATCAAGTAAGAGTATATTTTAAAAAGTGTTTAATAGATTTAAATAAACGATAAGAATTATTTTAAAAAATGTAATAATGTAATAAATATTAAATATTAAATAAGTCATTATTTATTTTTAATTTTTTTGTTGGTAAATATGTAAATAAGCCAGCAAATTGATTGTTTAAATGTACCAATCAAATGAGAAGTTTCTTCCGGTATAAAAGCTCAGTTCAATTGTTAGGAGAGGACTTCGGATTGATTTTTCAAGTTAATTGTGTTATTAAAAATAGCTAGTAAATTTATAGAGCTTTTAAAATCAATTTTAAAATTATAAGAGGTCATTGTAAATAATTTATAAAAGTGTTAAATGATAGACATGCAGTGTTAACTAATTTTTCCCTATCGATCGTCTCTATATCAAGCTCAATTTACAAGCAAATAGTCATGGGAACATCATATATAGTGAAAATATATCAAACTTTACCTTAGAAATATGACAAACGCTGGATTAGTTCGAAATTTACAAGATGGAGAAAAGTAGTATTTTGGATAGTATATAATTTTAAAAGCTAATTACTATTGCCTATTAGAAAATAGATATTTTAAAGAATAAATACTTTTGTGTAAAGAAAGTATTTTTGCAAGCTATAAATTTAAAAATATATCTTAAGTAAAGATATTAAAAATGAAAGTAGTTTTATAAATACTTGCCTTGTTAAGTCTTTATGTTTAAAAGACTGAATGTTGATAATTATAAAAGCAAGTCAATTGAAATATAATTAGCTAAAAATCTTAATATAATGGATTATTATATTGAAATAATTTAAACGCTGCCGTTTTATAAATAAAGAATTTATTCTTACCTGGATGTTTTTGTTAAAAATGCGCAAGAAATATTGACTCCCAGTTAATTTAAAATAATTAAATGATAGTTTTTCATAAAACTAAAGACTAACTAAAATAATAACTTTTAATAATATTTTAAAAATAACTAAATCAGGATCCTATAAACTATTTTAATTTTATTTTATTTTCTTGTGGGGAACTTATTTTTAAAAAAGAACATTTTCGTTTTTCATAAACTTTTAAAAAACACGTGGTGGACCGGAAACAGGAAATGGTGTTCTAGTGAATATGTGCCTACGATTAAAGAACTTATGGTGAAAAGGAAACATCGCTGGAATTATGTAATATGAATTTTGTTTTATTTATCTAATATAAAAGTTAAATAGTATTAATCTATTAAAAATAAGATAGGTACATTTCTTAAAATAATAACTAAAGTAATATAATAATTAATTGCATAAGTTTATTTTATAATTAATATAACACGGAATATGTTAAAGAATGATCGTGAGTGTAAATGTGAATTATTTCTATGAAGCTGTAATTCCGAAGAATATTGGAAGATGGACTGTACATTAAATCATTATTGATGGTAAAAATTATATAATAATAATAATTTTGATGTATTTAATATGTTTTCTTTAGATCAACCGAATGATATGTTATTTTGAATGAATGTATGATTATTTTAAAAATACACACACATTATATTGGCAGTAACAGTTTTATTTAAATATCATAATTTGAATTTATGATATAAATACGATGCAACATTACATAAGAAGCTTAGAAATAATTATATGATTCTTTCGTAAATAAATTTTGATTTTTATTTTTATTATTATTATGTTGGAGTATTAGAATTATATTTATTATTCATACAAGTAATTATTTTATTTCAAGTTAGGAAGAGATCTCAAAGTCTATATTTTATTTTATTTTATTGGATAAATTAAGTTAAGTTTTATGTAGAAGTTTGTATTTGAGTTGAAAATTTACCGAATATAGATGAGGAAGTGTAAATAGTTTTGGATAATTAGTATTTATTTAAAGTTGATGATTGTTTTTCCGGAAAGTTTAAATAAGTTTTAGAGGATATTTTGTAGAAAGAAAGTTATTAAAAAAGAGTAGAATAACACATAAAGTAAAGTAATAATTTCACATAGAAAAGAATCATAGAATTTATCTAATATAATGCTTTATGAATTTGAAATTAATGAATTATTTTAATATTATTTTTTAATAGTACATATATGTAATGCATATTTGATAAAACATGTAGCATGAATTGTATTAATTGAAGTATAAAATTATAATCAGTTATTTATTATTACATTATAAAGATGCATTAGTTTCTATATTATGCTATTAGAGTAATACTAATAGTAGAGTGAACACATACAAGTACATGATGAAATTAGTAACAGTAATACTTAAGTGATGTAGCAATTTAATTAGCAAAGTTTAATTGTTTACATATCTACATAAATATTTTTATAAATTTTTCTGTTAATAATTGAAGTTCAATGATATTTATTTAAAGTCTAAGTTTTGAAAACATACTTCAATGTTATTAATACAGCATTTTAAAGGATGTATAATTACTTATTAGGAGTATGAGTTAATAACAGTGTAAACATATTGTATTATTATTTTCTTATTTTTATTTTCTTTTGTTTTCCAAATTTGAACTGTACATATTGTAAATAAATTCTTAATCAAAGTTAATGTAAATAAATTTGTTTAATTTGTTTTAAAAGTGTGTCGAGTTCATTATTTTGCACCACAGCATTTGACAGCAGATAATTTGAAGAAACATAATATTTCACAATGTGAATTTATTAATATTATTTTAGAAATAAATACAATATTTTCCTGATTATCATTTATGAGAATTGATTGACATCTTACATTATATTACAATGGTCATAGAGTAATTATAATGCATAATATAAGAGTACAATATTATTTATTGCCACAGATTATTAAGTTGTAAGATTTTGATCTATTCTAAAATTAAGATACTATATGAAAATAAAGATAGACATGTTATTATTATTTAATGATTGATGATATAATAGAAATAGATAAAATTAAGTTATACTCTAAGAGTAGTATTATTATTATTATTATTAAAATAAGTTAGGTGTATTTAGGTTTGATATAAAATCCCATATCATACTTATTTACATGAGTTATCATTACTTTAAGATAATTAGAAGAACCTGAGATTATTTAATTATATTTTAAAAATAAAAGTTAAGATTTATTTTTATTATTATTAAAGATAATTTATTTTATTTAAAAGCCATAAGAATGCTATAGAGGTAGTAGTAAGTTAATAAGAAGGTGATAGTATTCTTATGCCATTGAGACAGTGTCTTGGAAGATATTGACTCAATGTAAATCTACTTATTACTTTGTAACTTTACTTCACAGTCTCATGATTTTGATAAATACTTAGTTAATTAGTACATACTATAGAACTATATTGATTTTAATAATTGATGATAAATTTAATTAGAATATGATATTATAAAGTAATTAAAAATAGATATGCAAACTTTAATTAAGCATTATAATTTTAATTGAGCTAGTCGTATTTCAAATTATATTATACATCGAGAAGTAAGGGTACAATATATATATATATGTTGTAACATTTCAGAGCAAGACTAAGTAACCATAAAGTATAGATCTAAACACAGGTCAAATCAATACCAGATCTCTAATGCATTAAATAAACATATAACCTCAGATAAGTCATCTCATAGGCTAAGTGAACAATAACCAAATAAGTCCTCTTATGAACTAAGCACACAATAAGTAATATATTATATTACATTATGTGGGTAGACTAATGGTTGATTAATAGTTTATGGTTATATTCTATAAACAATATTAATGAATAGTAATAGTAATCTCAGATTCTTAAATATCAAATAATTCCATTGTAAATTATACTAACTTTGCAATAATCAACACTTTCTTCCTTCATAATAAAATGTAGATTTACCTAAAGATAGGTTTAAACATAACATTAATTAGAAAATATAATTTTTTTTATTTTTTTTTTGTGATTTTTAAATCACCAGCTAAACAAAGTCAAGATTTTTTTTAAATATAAAATAATTATCTGACAATAGCAAAGCTACAGTATGCAGTATATAAAAGGGAAGTTTGTTGAACCAAACACATCAATATGTACTCTAACAACAAGAGCATCAATGAAATAATCGTATATAAATCTGATCACATATATAATGGATTGCCTGAATTATATCAATGTGACAATTTCAAAATAATATGTATTCCTATATACACTTTAAACACTTTTATTATTTAAATGGATTTTTTGATATACAGGTGTGACAAATGGACGGATAGAGATATAATCAAAAAATAAAATCAATATGGACTAATTATATTTTTTTTTAGTTTACAATTTATTAAAAAATATAAATTATTTACTATTATTATTTTCAATAGAAATAAATTAAAGAAACCCTTAAATCATTTAATACATAAATTAGACATAATGCACATTTATAATATATTACACCTGTGGTATATTTAGATTATACAAATAAGTAAATAAAGAAAAACCTTTTGCAGCTTCAGTTTAATAATCAGTGACATACTAAAGTTAATCAGCTCATTTAAATGAACTAATAATGTAGTTGTAGCTAGTAATATAATAAGATATATCTACACTGAATTTAACACACGATTTCCTAATATTCATTTTATAATTTAAATGATACAATACAAATGATTATGTTATATTACTCTTACAAAACTATAATTTGTGGAGTAGAGAATTACAAACACTTCTTTGTTTAATACATAATAATTTAATATATATATATATATCATATATATATATATATATATATATATATATATATATATATATATAACTCCTTACCCCCCCCCACCCAAACAATATATATATATATAATAAGGGAATAGGAAGTATAATCATGCAAATGTCTTTTGTAACACACAACTTGGAATACATCAGTATTTATGAACAATAATGATGAGAAACAAGCCTATTCTAAAAAGGGGAGAGCAATGCTACATGTACAAGCATTCCCTTAACATCTATTACTAACATAAGGAAATGTCTAACAAATAATATCTAAACAAAATGAGAAATCATCAACATAATTGCCACAATAAATACATGATTAAAAGCAGAAATACCCATAATGAAAATAAAGGCAATTGATATAATAATTAAATGACAAATCCTAAACCATATCTGCTCATACTTCTGACACATATAGCAAAATGTAATCAAAAGATCAATACAAACGTTTGTATGGAAGATGAATAAATAGTTAATTTTAAAGTTATAATCATAATAATAGAAAGTATACTTCAATCCAAAGCAATATATATATATATATATATATATATATATATATATAAATTAAATATATATATATATATATATATATATATATATATATATATATATAACAACCTTACCCTTATGAACATTTATAAAGTATATATAAGCTTACTGCTGAAAACACAATAAACATAAATAAAATCATTTATACACACCACCTTTAAATACATCATTATATATGTTATATATACTCAAATAAAAACAAAATAAAATGAGTTTAACAAAATATTAAATGTACATAACATTTCAAACATCATAATAATACAATATAAACAACAAATAAACTGTAAGTGATTTTCTCTTCTTCTCCAGAGTAAAAGTGATTTCCCCATATTGTATGTTTGATTACTTTAATGACCATTTCCAAATGATCATATATGTACGCTAGGATATTGGAGATTTTTCTTTAATAATGAGTTCACGATTTTTTTAAGAGATTAAAAAAATCATGTTGATTTTATAATTGAAACAGCTTTTATTGGCATAGTGACAACTTTGCAATGATTAAAGTGATTGTTTAAGTTAAAGAGCAAATTGAATACATCTCACAGTAAAAATATATGCTAAAGTTGCATCCAAACAAAATGAGTTATATACTTTATATAGGCATACTCTAATCATGTCAGATACGTTGTAAATTCTTAATATAAATATTAAATAGGTTGTAAATGTAAATATCAGAGTGGGTGCATTAATATAACAAGTTGATTATAAACCAATATGTATGTCCAAATGTAATTAATTCCATAATAAGGTATTATAAAGCAAAACATATATTCAAATACAGATATAAAAATGAACAAGATAAAATAAATGTAAATCTTTAATTATATTTTATAATGAGCCATAAACACTTTAGCTATATATTAACCAAATAAAATTAATATACTTCATGATAAAAAATATAAGTTTCTATCTCCATAGAAAATTGCTTTATTTTTCTTCATTTGTAAAAATATAAAGATATTAAAGTGAAATATCATAATTTGAAATGAGGTCTGTTGCTTAGATAAGTCTCCTTTTAGCAGTACATATTATTTCGTCCTCCAAAACAATTAAAACGTAATTAACTTGATTGTAAAATTCAGAAAACAAAATAATATTAATTTGACCAATTTATAGTGATGATGAAGAAATATCCTTAAAACTTCCAAAATTGCGTCATTTATAATTCTTTGAAAGTAAGACATGATTCCAATTAGAGCAATTGACAGAAGCTGGATTATTACAATTGACAGGAATCTAAAAGATTCGCACCAGAAATAATTTATATAAATACAGAGAAAAGTGATTTTAAGTGTTTTTTTACAGTAAAAATATATTTTCTTTTTAAAATACAATTATTTGTTAATCAAAACATTTGAAATTAACCTTTTTTAACTTGGAATAGCAATAAAAGAAGAAAAAATAATTATTTGTCTTTTTTGTGTTTTAGTAGGAAGTTAACAACAGATAAATTTATAAAAGTTAGGCTTAACTTTTCAAAGCCAGTGGTTGGGTAGATAGTAAGCTAGGTATTGATATTTTTAAATTTAAAAAAAAATGCAATTATACAGCTTTAAATATATAAAATGGAATATTAAGTTACTCAATTAAGTTAGTATAGATAATATCAATTAATCTTTTAGTTATAAACACAAAATTAAAAAAAATTGATACTTAATTGTACATGTATTTATTTTTTATGTAATGTAAATGGTCATAATATATATATATATATATATATATATATGATATAATATATATATATATATAATATATATATATATATAAATGCAATAATACAAATACATTATAGATGCATGTGTGCAATATTAATTATATTATTGTGACTTATGTGAAATTTATATATCACTAAACATCATATAAACACCATTTATTATGCTTGCTCATAACTGTTACTAAAACTTGAAAAACTCTCCATACAGTAGTGTGTCACTCAGTGTAAACCAGAGTAATCAATGGATTCCAGAAGGCTTGTGCATAAAATCTCTATCTAGTGCCTACTCATCCAATATCTCCAGACTAGTTTCTAGCTTATGGCTTTCATCAATAAAAAACTTTGGATCACCTAGATGCAATACTATAAGATCCAAGACTCCTCACTGATGAAAGCCACAAGCTAGAAACTAGTCTGGGATATTGGATGAGTAGACATTATATAGGGATTTTATGCACAAACCTTTTGGCATCCATTGATTACTTTGGCTTGCACTGAGTGGCACTACTGTATGGAGACTTTTACCTGTTTTAAAATTTATATAGAGAATACAATTTGTTGCTATTTTTTTTTTAAAATAGATATTGTAGACTTTTTACCATGTCTGAATATGATCTCTAATAAAATCAAGCTAAATATATCTTAAAATTTTGCAAAAAACAGTTATCAAGTAGACAAAGAAGAGACATTACTATCTTATATGCAATAAAGTTTATAAACTCTTTGCATTCTTAAAGCACATGGATCAAAACACGTGCAAAAGTAAATGGTTCCCTAGATGCACTTCTGGAAGAACTAGCCTTCATAGGTTGGTTTTTGTTTGCTCATACCTATTTTCATCAATAAAAAACTTCTTCAATTCTATATACAGTCCTGTATTTCTTGAATACATAAAAAAGGTAAGGATTAAATGATTCATATTCTTCATTGCCTTTAGAAATTAATATGTTAATGCTTAATTGAGTTTAAAGTTTATATATAGGCTAAAACATTAAATAATAATATATATCTTTAACATATTCATCTAATAGAATATCATAAAAATGAATATATTCATGTAATGTCACACTTGTAAATACATCTAAAGCATTTAAAAAATATTAATTTTTTAGAAAAATATAATTACACATTTCTAACCTCTAATTTATCTTTTTTTTCATTCTTTAGAAACATTTATAGCTAATTAGTATTGCCATCTATTAGTGATCAATGTTTTTTTAAGTTATCAGAAGAAATAATCAAATTAATATATTAATTATATTGATTTTATAATTATTAGCATTGTTGGAAAGTATAAAAGTAAATCAATTGTAATATATCAGTTAAAATAAAAGGAGTTTATTGGTAGATAGATGTTGGAACATTATAGAGTTAGATTAAGTGTAACAATTTTATTCATCCTACCAATAAATGAATATTTTTTACTTATCAGGGAATCCATTTTAAAAAAAAATTACCTCTTCAATTTGCCACTCTCAATACTTTACAAATTATACCTAATTTGATAATTCTACAAAACTGGTACTGTTCAAGTTAATATGAAAAGGTAAAGATAACACTAAAATAAGACTTAAAAGTACTGAGCTGGCCTTCAGCAGATTGCTTTCAGAATCATAATGCTGAATAGAACTGCCCTGTTAATATATATATATATATTGTACCCTTACTTCTTGATATATAAAATAGTTTAAAATACAACTAGCTCAGTTACATTATTATTCTTAATTAAATTTGCATATCTATCTTTAATATATTTTTATATTATCACATCTTAATTAAATCTATTATCAATTATCCAAATCAATATAGTTCCAGATTATATTAATTAAATAAGTATTTAACTAAAATTATGAGACTGTGAAGTAAAGTTACAAAGTAATAAGCAGATTTACACTGAGTTAATATCTTCCAAGATACTGTCTCAATGGCATAAGAATACTACCACTACCTTATCATCTTACCACTACATCTATAGCATTCTTATGACTTTTAAATGAAATAAATTATCTTCAATAATACTAAAATAATTTCTAACTTTTAACTTAAAATATAATTAAATAATCTCAGGTTCTTCTAAGTTGTTTTAAAATAATAATAAATTATGTAAATAAGTATGATGTGGGATTTTATATCAAACTTAAATACACCTAACTTATTTTAATAATAATAATAAATAATACTAATCTCAGAGTGTAATTTAATCTCATCTATTTCTATTCTATAATCAATCATTAAATGAATAAACAATCACATGTATATCTTTTATTTCATATGGTATCTTCATTTTAAAATAGATCAAAATCTTATACTTAATAATCTGTGACAATAGACAATATTGTATTCTTATAATGTGCATTATAATCATCTTATGACCATTGTAATATTTATGTTCATGTCAATCAATTCTTATAAAATAATGTTAAGCAAATATGGTATTCAATTCTAAGTAATAATAACAAATTCATTTTGTGCAAAAATTATGTTTATTTCAAATCATCTGATGTCAAAATGCTGTGGTGAAAAATAATGAACTCGACACACTTTTAAAACAAATTAACAAATTTATTTACAATAACTTCAAATAAAATTTATTTACACTATTTACAGTTTTAGAATTTATGACAACAAATAAAATAAAAATAAGAAATACAAATATAAGAGGCTTATAATGTTACTAATCTATGTACTCAATAAATAACTATACATTCCTTCAAATGCTATATTAATAATATTACAGTGTGTTTTTCCAAAACTTAGATTTTTTAAAATAAATAGTAATGTACTATAATTACTTCAAATAATAATATATGTCAAGACTATTTATGTAGCATGTGTACATAATGTAGCTCTACTTATTAAATAGCTACATTAACTAAGTATTACCATTTATAATGTATTATCATGTATTCACTTTATTATTAGCATTTCTTAATAGCTTTATAAAATTAATGTATCTTTGTAATGTAAAACAAATAATTGACTGTAATTATACTTTACTTAATGTAATTCCTGTTATATGTTTTATCAAATATGCATTATATATCTCTATTGTTCAAATATTATTTTTTTAAATCATTTATCAATTCTAAATTCATAAAGCATTACCTTAGATAAATTCTATGATTCTTTTCTGTATAAAATCATTACTTTACTTTATGTGTTATTTTAATCCTTTCTAATAAATTTCTATCTATAAAACATATTCTAAACTTATCTAAAATTTCCGGAAAAACAAACATCAACTTTAAATAAAATATTCATCATCCAAATTACCTATACTACATCGTTTATATTTAGTAACCTTTCAATCCAAATATAAGCTTTTACCTAAAACGCAACTTAACTTATTTAATAAAACAAAATACAACAAAAATAGAGTCTTTTCAAATCTATTCTTATCTTGCAAATAATAAAATAATTACTTAAATAAAGAATAAATATAATTCTAATACTATAACATAATAAAAATATCAAAATTTATTTATGAAAGAATCATGTAATTATTTCTAAGCTTCTTACGTAATGTTGTATTAGGTTTATATTATAAATTAAAATTATGCATATTTTAATAAAGTTCATTGCCAATATAATGTATGTGTTTTCATAAAATATCTATCCATTCATTCTACAACAACATAATATTCAGTTGATCTAAAGAAAAAACATATTAAATTCATTAAAAATCATTATACAATATTTTTACCATAATAATAATAATGTCCAGTCTGCTATCCAGCATTCTTCGAAATTTGCAGCTTCATAAAATATAAAAATCATTCACATCTCCACTCACACACATTCATTAGAATATTCCGTGTTACATTAATTATAAAATAAATTTATGTAATTAATTATTATATTATTTTCAAGTTAGTATTTAATAAATGTACCTAACCTACTTTTAATAGTTTAATAATATTTTAAATTTTATGTTAAATAAATAAAATAAAAGTTTATATTACATATTTCCAACGACGTCTTCTGTTCTACCATAAAAGTTTTAACAAATATCCTACGTATAAAGTCAATAAAACACTATTTCCTGTTCCGTTGTATCACGTGTTTCTTGAAAGTTTATAAAAAAAATGATAACGTTCTTTTTTTTAAAAAAAATAAATAAGTTCCAACAAGAAAACAAATAAAATTTAAAAATAGTTTATAAGTTCTTTCTGGATCCAGTTCTTCATAGATTATTATTTAAAATTATTATTTCTAAATTAATTTATAGTTTATAAATTATTTTACATTGAATTATTTTCATCAACTTGGCTTGCTTGGCTTAGTTTGATTTGATTTGGACATCCATGTATTACTTGCGCATTTATAAATAACATATTCAGGTAAGAATTAATTTCTCCATCTATAACGACCAGCGTTTTAGACTACTTCAATAATAATAATTTTATTATATTACGATTTTAAATAATCATATTTATAATCTATTTGCCTTTTCAAATCGTCAATATTTAGTCTTTTAAGCACAAAGACTTAACAAGGCAAGTATTTATTAAACTTACTACTTCTTATATCTTTACTTAAGATATACATTTTAATCTTTTTAAAATCTGCAAAAATACTTTCTTTCTATAGAAGTATTCATATTTCTTTTAAATATCTATTTATAATAGACAATAGTAATTTAAACTTTTAAAACTATTCATAGTCCAAAATACTACTTTTCTCCATCTCGTAGTTTCATGTACTAATCCAGCGTCTATTATTTCTCTAGCATAAAGTTTCTGATATATTTCTCCGATACGTGATGTTTCCATGATTATTCGTACGTAAATTGAGTTTCGATATTGAGAAGACCAATAGGGAATTATTAAGTTTCTACTGCATACTTATCATTTAAAAAAAATTATAAAATTATATACAATAACACTCTTATGATTTTAAAACTGATTTTAAGAGCGTTTATAAATTTACTTGGCTATTTTCTCAATAGCACGATTAACTTAGAAATTTAATTACAGAGAGAGCCCCTCTTCAACAATTGAATCCAGCTTTTATACTCGAAGAGACTCCACATCTGATTGGTACGTTTAAACAATCAAACTTTGCTGGCTTATTTACATATTAATCAACACACTATTAAAATAAAATAATGACTTATTTAATATTTAATATTATTACATTTTAAAAATAATCTTTATCGTTTATTTAAACCTATTAAACATTCTTTTGAAATATTCTTTCTCACTTGGTTTAAATCTTAACTTTTATAAGATCATTTAAAATAAATTAAATCTTTTAAATACGTTATATTTTTAAGACAATATTTTTTAAAAATCAGATTTAATATTTTACATTAATATCTTTATTTTTATCTCGTGATAACTCACGTATTATTTATAAATTTCACAACATAATTTTAAAATAGTTTTTCAACTTTATGAGAAAGCTTCCAAGCATGTGTGTGTATCTCTAATTAACATCTATTTTTACAATACAAGAAACGCTTCCCATAATCTAAAAATAACTTAACAATTGCTTTTTAAAATAAATATTTATTTTTAAGAATAAATAAGATATTATATCAGATTTTAAAATAACTATTTGATATGATTAAAATCAAATATTAATCTCAATTTAAGTACTTATAATTTAAAATATTTTTATTCACTTTTAACATATATTTTAAACTAAATAAATATCTTTGTCTAATTTTAACTTGTCTTTTAATCACTTTAGCTTCAAACATTTGTTATTAAATTTATTAATGCAGTATTACATCATAATCATCATCATTTTAAATATCTTCTCAATATCAACACAATTCACATATCAAACACTCATAGATTGCTTTAATTAAACTTATGGTAACATTACCACAAGCAAAGTCAACATCACATATTTAAAATACTTCCTAAATTTAAAATTTTCTACTAGATTAGCACAAAACTTAAATGGTGACCCATACAAAAGGGCACATATTCCCCTCCTTCGGATAAAATTTTAAATTTAACATCCATCTTTATTATCTTTACTCCACATTGATCAATTTTATCTTTCTTATCATCTAAACATTATAATAAATCACTCTATCACAAAGTTTATAAAGCATTGAAATATCATTTTAAATCTCACTAAGAAAACACTTTTAAATAAACTACAATGACTTTTTTTTTTACTTTATGGATTAAGTTTCACTTCTCCTTCCTTATCTTTTAATTAGGTTACCTTCATTTCTCTAATATTTCTATAAATATCAAGTATTTAAATTCTTTTAAATACACCTTTACATAAGCTACTAAAAATACACATTATTATAGTTAATACTATATTTTAAACTACTCTATGTATTTTTATTTATAACTTATTGCTAATTTCATTAGCAATCTTATAGATTATCATTTAACAAATCTACATATTTCTCTTTTAAAGAGATTAACCTGATCCCTTAAGATTAATCAATTTTATGATCACTACCATATTATACATTAATCCTTCATAAGATCTACTTATAAGCACCTTAAACATATGAGTTTTATACTCCCTAACCTTATTATTTAGCTTTTTGCTTTAAAATATCTATTGTAATAGCTAATTCCACTTTTATTTAGTCATTCTGACAAAACTTATTTCTTTTAAACTGTTATTTACATATTTTGTAAATTTCTTCAACTAAAGCTTTATTCACTATGCTAATTTATTATATAATAAATTATTTCTTTATGTCAAGCATTATATTTAAACATGACATTAAAATATTTATTCATATTACTTTGAAATTATAACTCACATCTCAGATGGAAATGGAATTAAGCTCCTTGCATTATAAGTTCCCTTTTCCCCATCTGGTGTGGTTAACATAAACGCATTCTCTCCTACTTTGCAAGATATTCTATATGGACCTTCATATAGACTAAGAAATTTTTTAAATTGATTTCTTTGTAGGTTGCTAACATGGGGTGTTCTAACCAGAACTAAATCATTAATTTTAAATGGATGTGGTTTATTATGGGCTTTCTTTACTCTTTTAGCACCCATAATATGAAGCTTTACTTTAGCTTGATTATTATCCTCATCCCTATCAATTGGTTCTCTTACAATCGGTATAGGCGTTCTAATTAATAAGGGCTCATGTTTCCCATAATGCAAACGAATAGGAGTGAAACCAGTGGACTTATTAACGATCTTATTAATATAGTTAATAACCTCAGGGAGTTTTTGCACCCACTTCTTATGATTATCAGCTACATACACCCTAAACAATCGACTAAGCTCCCGCATAACACGTTCGCATGGATTAGATTGAGGGTTTCTTATGGAGCTCATAACATGTTTGAGGTCTTGCCCTTGAATCCACTCATTCCATCTATTCGATATAAAAGCAGTAGCATGATCTGTCAGTATAATTTTTGGTTTTCCTACTAATGGAAACTGATAATTCAGCATGCATTTTATTACAAAATGTGCACTAGTTTTAGGCACAGGATATGCTGCTACAAACTTACTGAACACATCATAAGCTACTAAGATAAATTTTTGTTGTTTAAATGGTGGTAAAGGCCCATAAAAATCAATAGCCAACAATTCATTAACTTGATTTGGAATAATTGGCTGCATCACCCCAACATATGATTTGTTACAATATTTAGACTTTAAGCAAGTAGAACATGTTTTAATTTTCCTTATGACACGCTTATACATTTTATCCCAATAAAAAATAGATTTTAATACGTACATAATCTTTGGTGCACCGTAGTGACCATAACTACAATGTACATACATAATTAATTTGTCAATCATAGAGTCAGGTACAACTATCCTCCATGATTCCCCCTGATCTGAATTTAAATTATACATAAGTAAATTCTGATACATCTTATACTTGCTAAAAATCCTTCTTATACTTTTATTCTTACTATTTTTATTATCATGATTATTTAAGATAGTCATGATTCTATTTAATTTATGATCCTGACCTTGAATCATAGTGAGATTATTATAATCATCTACTATAGATTCATCCCTGACTACATCCACACTACTAATAATTATATTTTGAGCATTAGGATGTTGGGATAACAGACAAATAGGGTGGCGGCTAAGAATATCAGCAGGGATATTCTGTCTCCCTTCAATATAGATAACTCTATAGTTGAACTGCTGGAGATACAAGCTCCACCTAACAAGTCTCTCATTACTGAGGTAGCTTTTGTTCAAAAACTCCAAGCTTCTATGGTCGGTCAGCACAATTACTTCTGATCCCAATAAAAATTGGCGTAATTTCTGAAAAGCCCAAACAACAGCTAGGGTTTCCTTTTCAGTAATAGTGTAATTCAACTCAGCACCTCTTAAATGACGGCTTAAGAAGTACAACACATGAGGTACCTGATCCTCATCGAGCTGATACAACACTACTCCCAGACCATAGTAACTACTATCTGTCTGCACATAAAATGTTTTACTAAAGTCAGGATACATTAAAATTACGTGTTTTAGAAATTTACTTTTAATTATATTAAATTCATGGTCATGTTCAGCAGTCCATTTCCATTTTTCAGTTTTCTTTAATAATTTAGATAAGTTTATAGTATCTTCCGCGAAATTTTTGTAAAACCTATTATAATAATTACACAATCCGAAAAATGATTTTAACTGTTTTACTGTTTTTGGGATGGGAAAACGTTGAATAGCTGCAATCTTTTCAGGATGGGGTTGGATTCCATGCTCATTTATTAAATGACCTAGAAAAGTAATCTCTTTAGCTGCTATTGAACATTTTTCCATATTAATTTTAACATTTTGCATCTGACATTCAGTAAAAAATAATTTTAAATGTTGGATATGCTCATGTAAACTATCAGAAGCAATAACTATATCATCCACATACATGATGATTTTCTCTTTCAATTGTTTCGAAAAAATCATGTCTAAACATCTGATCAAACCAGCACCACTATTAATGAGACCAAAAGGCATCCGTCTGAAAACATACGACTGGCCTTGAAATCTAAATGCAGTATATTGCTGATCACTCTCATGCAGTGGTATTTGCCAATAACTAGCTGTCAGATCAAATGTAGAGAAAATTGACCTCTTGTGAAATTTAGTTAAGAGCTCATGTACAGGTGGAGGAATATCACGCTCTGGTATAGTTACATTATTTAACATACGAGCATCCAAGCATACTCTAATACTGCCATCCTTCTTCTTCACAATAACCAATGGGTTTACGTAAGGAGAAGGGCATTTCTTAATTATATCCCACTCTAGCATTTTGTCAATTTGACTCTGTACCTCATCCTTATATTGGTAAGGAATTGGGTACATCTTTTGATGGAAAGGATCATTACTCTTCAATTTTATTCTATGGGTATATCCCTTTATTATACCAGGAATTTTAGAGAATATATTCTTAAAATTATACATTAATTGATATAAATTTTCACCCAATTCAGAATTTATTGCATAAACATGTTCAATTTTAGCCTTTATGCTGGCATCAATTAATGTGTTCTGTATGCATAATAATTGACTAGAAAGGTTATGCATACCATATTCAAAATTAAGCCTTTCTTCTTTACAAATAAAAATCCTATTATGAAAATCTATCTGACATTTATTCAAAATCATGAAGTCAGCTCCTATTATGGCTTCATGTATTAATCCAGGCATAATAAGAAAAACATGCCCAAATTCTGTATTATTTATTTTGAAGGTAATCCAGACTTGTTTATTTGATAACTTTGTCCTCTTTCCATTTGCTAAAGTTACTTGAATTTGTTTTACTGGCAATGAAGGTATATCCCTTTCTACACTCACCAGATTTTGATACATTGACTCTGACAATATGGAAGCTTGACTTCCGGAGTCAATTAAGGCTTCAACTCTAATACTATTTATATACAAAATTACAATGGGACACTGATAAGTTATTGGTGGTTCGCCTATAGTAAAGGGCTCTAGATAATCAATATCAAGATCTAAAGTATTCAGCATCCACATCTGATCGTTCCCCATTTTGTTAGCAACAGGTCCTTGCAAAGAGGAACTAACGTACAAAGACCTTTCTAATTTAACTTCTTACTATTAGTTTTATTAGCTGGTCTCTTCAAAATGGTGGTCACACCACTTGTAGAAGGCTGATTATGCAAATCATCACTTCTATCTCTATTTGTATTATACTGTACAGTTTTCTTAAAATATGGAGACATTCTATCTCTACCTTTATAACTAAAACTTCTCTTAAAGCCTCCAGGAGATTTTACTCCAGTATTGATACTAAGACTTGCTAATGGGTAATTATTTTTATCCCTATTTACTCTAAACTTATTATCAATAGATAACTCTGCTACTTCCAGAGCATCCAATATTTCGGAGACTTCTTCAATTGTCCCACGGTCAGCAGCTATTAACAACTGTTCCACATGCTTTGGTAAGTTGTGTCTAACTATTCTGACAATTTGTCCCTCCGACAATGGACAAGCAGTCAAAGTCTTCAAACGAACGGCTTGACTTCTGAAAAAACTGGTGTAGCTGCCTTTGCTAACTTGGTACTTATCTTGGGTAATTTGATACCGAATGCAATCCTGTTTGTCGGAGTTCCAAAAGCTCCCGACAATAAAACATTTGAAATCACCATACGTCATGGGTTTCTCAAACAGAGATTGCCACCAATCTTTAGCTACTCCGTATAGATGATTGCTACACACGGCCACTTTCTCCTTTTCAGACAAAGAACATATCGAAAACAATTCATCCAGATTGTTTAGAAACTCTGAGGGATTTTCCATGTATTCCCCTTTAAATGGTTTAACTTTCATAAACCTTAAGGCCATAGAATTATTTGAACTACCCTCATGACTAATTACTTCTCTAGTTGGTCTATTGTCAATTTCCTTCACAAGAGTATTGTCTGACTGATTATTATTATTATTACTTGGCTTAATTAATTCTATATTATTTATTTGTGAAGAATCAACATAGTCAACATATGCTTTACTACTTATTTTTCCTGTAAACATTTCTGCCTTGGCATTACTTATACTTTTCATTTCCATTTGATCATATACTTGCTGAAATTTCCCTTCTAAGTCCATCTGTTCAAGCACTTGCTTCACATATCCTTTTTGCTCTTTTCTGAACTCATCTAGATTCTTGTCTAAAATTTCTTTATACTTGTCATTACTTTGTTCTATCATTCCTGCGTGATCCTTTATATCTTTCTGAATACGCTTTATATTCTCTCCAACTTTCGATCGGTATTTATTTTCATCGACTTTCTTGACATCTAAACTCTTAAATTTCTCTACTAATTCCTGCTCTATTTCATTTTTTATGTCCCCTTTGGTCTGAATTATGGCACTCTTAACATCTTTAATATCTTCATTAAGATTACTAACTTGGTTCTTAACATCACCAATTTCAATATTAACTTTTAATTTATAATCCTCAATTTTTAAGGTTAAATTATTATTATTGATTTTACATTGATCAATAGATTCAGCTATTTGATCTCTTAGACCTTTGATTGTGTTTTCTGAAAACTCATGAAATTCTCTTTCTAGCCTTTCTTGATTTCTATCATCAACTTTTAGTATTTCTAATTTTAAAGACTCAATTACTTCTTCATTCTTATCAAATCTTATGTCTATACTATCCATTCTATCTTCCATTTTTATATTCATTTTTTTTATTTCATTCTTAATAGAATCATTATCTTCTTTTAAAGAATCAAATCTAATATTATTATCTTCTTTCATTTCTTCCATTTTTTCTTTCATTTTTATATTCATATTTTTTATTTCATTCTTAATAGAATCATTATCTTCTTTTAAAGAATTAAATTTAGCATCTGAAGCTAGATTTATCTCTCTTTCATTGAACTCATACTTTGCATCATCATTTTAAAATATTTCTCAAAACCAGAATGCTCTACATCTTTTTCAGCTTTCACTACTTCTTTTCCTACAGTTTTAAAAATTATCTCTTCCTCCTCCTCTATTTCACTATCCATATTTTGAGTATTTTCTAATACTATTTCTGAATTTGCTGATTTTTCTATTTCTCTGCTCTCCACACAACTATTATCTTCTACAACAAAATTTGACATTTCAACTTCTAACTCTTTATCCCAATTATTCATTTTTTTATACTTTTTAAAATTTAATTCTAATAATATGCAGTACTTATTATTTATATTTTAGAATACAATTCCCCATCAACCTTCCCATCTCCACTCAACTCACTTTTACAATTAATCATATAATAGTATCCTCAAAAACCCTACACTATTTATTATTAAATAACTATATAATGTCAAATAACTAAATTGTGTCATATCATTTATTTTACACCTATGACCCACAGACAATTTGCACATAATATATAATATTAAATATCCATTTAAAATATTTTCAAGAATTGATATAGTCACATTATAATATAATTATTTGCCACATTTCTATAATTTATTGTTTTATTAACTTAAAATCAACATAGTATTTAACTTCAAAGAATAATCATATTACAGATACCACATGAAAATATAATATTCTACTAATAAAATTTTTATTTTAATTTATAATCAATATCTAATCAATTATAAATATTATTATAAAATACTAATTACACTTATCACTTTATTCTCCTAACATATACTAATCCTAAAATTATATATCTTAATCCCTAATTAAATATTTAGCCTAAAACGTTGTGGCCAAAAACTTTCTTGACCACCTATCGGGCTGATAAAATTGTAACTTTAACATATCAAACCGATAACGTTTGAACATCTAAATCCTACTTAAACGTATCATGCCAATCACGTTGAGCGCCAAAAATCTTCCTACCCTTTGTACCCTTACTTCTTGATATATAAAATAGTTTAAAATACAACTAGCTCAGTTACATTATTATGCTTAATTAAAATTTGCATATCTATCTTTAATATACTTTTATATTATCACATCTTAATTAAATTTATTATCAATTATCCAAATCAATATAGTTCCAGATTATATTAATTAAATAAGTATTTAATAAAATTATGAGACTGTGAAGTAAAGTTACAAAGTAATAAGCAGATTTACACTGAGTTAATATCTTCCAAGATACTGTCTCAATGGCATAAGAATACTACCACTACCTTATCATCCTACCACTACATCTATAGCATTCTTATGACTTTTAAATGAAATAAATTATCTTTAATAATACTAAAATAATTCCTAACTTTTAACTTAAAATATAATTAAATAATCTCAGGTTCTTCTCAGTTGTTTTAAAATAATCATAAATTATGTAAATAAGTATGATGTGGGATTTTATATCAAACTTAAATACACCTAACTTATTTTAATAATAATAATAAATAATACTAATCTTAGAGTGTAATTTAATCTCATCTATTTCTATTATATAATCAATCATTAAATGAATAAACAATTATATGTATATCTTTTATTTCATATGGTATCTTCATTTTAAAATAGATCAAAATCTTATACTTAATAATCTGTGACAATAAACAATATTGTATTCTTATAATGTGCATTATAATCATCTTATGACCATTGTAATATTTATGTTCATGTCAATCAATTCTTATAAAATAATGTTAAGCAAATATGGTATTCAATTCTAAGTAATAATAACAAATTCATTTTGTGCAAATATTATGTTTATTTCAAATTATCTGATGTCAAAATGCTGTGGTGAAAAATAATGAAACTCGACACACTTTTAAAACAAATTAACAAATTTATTTACAATAACTTCAAATAAGAATTTATTTACACTATTTACAGTTTTAGAATTTATGAAAATAAATAAAAATAAAATAAGAAAATACAAATATAAGAGGCTTACACTGTTATTAACTCATGTACTTAATAAGCAATTTTACATTCCTTCAAATGCTATACCAATAATATTATAGTATGTTTTCAAAACTTAGATTTTTAAAAATAAATAGTAATGTACTATAATTACTTCAAATAATAATATATGTCAAGACTATTTATGTAGCATGTGTACATAATGTAGCTCTACTTATTAAATAGCTACATTAACTAAGTATTACCATTTATAATGTATTATCATGTATTCACTTTATTATTAGCATTGCTTAATAGCTTTATATAAATTAATGTATCTTTGTAATGTAAAACAAATAATTGACTGTAATTATACTTTACTTAATGTAATTCCTGTTATATGTTTTATCAAATATGCATTATATATCTCTATTGTTCAAATATTATTATTTAAATCATTTATCAATTCTAAATTCATAAAGCATTACCTTAGATAAATTCTATGATTCTTTTCTGTGTAAAAATCATTACTTTACTTAATGTGTTATTTTAATCCTTTCTAATAAATTTCTATCTATAAAACATATTCTAAACTTATCTAAAATTTCCGGAAAAACAAACATCAACTTTAAATAAAATATTCATCATCCAAATTACCTATACTACATCGTCTATACTTAATAAACTTCAATCCAAATATAAGCTTCTACCCATAACGTAACTTAACTTATTTAATAAACAAAATACAAAAAAATAGAGTCTTTTCAAATCTATTCTTATCTTGCAAATAATAAAATAATTACCTCAATAAAGAATAAATATAATTCTAATACTATAACATAATAAAATATCAAAATTTATTTATGAAAGAATCATATAATTATTTCTAAGCTTCTTACGTAATGTTGTATCAGGTTTATATTATAAATTAAAATTATGCATATTTTAATAAAGTTCGTGGCCAATATAATGTATGTGTTTTCATAAAATATCTATCCATTCATTCTACAACAACATAATATTCAGTTGATCTAAAGAAAAACATATTAAATTCATTAAAAATCATTATACAATATTTTTACCATAATAATAATAATGTCCAGTCTGCTATCCAGCATTCTTCGAAATTTGCAGCTTCATAAAATAAAAAATCATTCACATTTACACTCATAAACATTCATTAGAATATTCCGTGTTATATTAATTATAAAATAAATTTATGTAATTAATTATTATATTATTTTTAAGTTAGTATTTAATAAATGTACCTAACCTATTTTTAATAGTTTAATAATATTTTAAATTTTATGTTAAATAAATAAAATAAAAGTTCATATTACATATTTCCAACGACGTCTTCTGTTCTACCATAAAAGTTCTAACAAATATCCTACGTATAAAGTCAATAGAACACTATTTCCTGTTCCGTTGTATCACGTGTTTCTTGAAAGTTTATAATAAAAATGATAACGTTCTTTTTTTAAAAAAATAAATAAGTTCCAACAAGAAAAGCAAAGTAAAATTAAAAATAGTTTATAAGTTCTTTCTGGATCCAGTTCTTCATAGATTATTATTTAAAATTATTATTTCTAAATTAATTTATAGTTTATAAATTATTTTACATTGAATTATTTTCATCAACTTGGCTTGCTTGGCTTAGTTTGATTTGATTTGGACATCCATGTATTACTTGCGCATTTATAAATAACATATTCAGGTAAGAATTAATTTCTCCATCTATAACGACCAGCGTTTTAGACTACTTCAATAATAATAATTTTATTATATTACGATTTTAAATAATCATATTTATAATCTATTTGCCTTTTCAAATCGTCAATATTTAGTCTTTTAAGCACAAAGACTTAACAAGGCAAGTATTTATTAAAATTACTACTTCTTATATCTTTACTTAAGATATACATTTTAATCTTTTAAAATCTGCAAAAATACTTTCTTTCTATAGAAGTATTCATATTTCTTTTAAATATCTATTTATAATAGACAATAGTAATTTAAACTTTTAAAACTATTTATAGTCCAAAATACTACTTTTCTCCATCTCGTAGTTTTATGTACTAATCCAGCGTCTATTATTTCTCTAGCATAAAGTTTCTGATATATTTCTCCGATATGTGATGTTTCCATGATTATTCGTACGTAAATTGAGTTTCGATATTGAGAAGACCAATAGGGAATTATTAAGTTTCTACTGCATACTTATCATTTAAAAATTATAAAATTATATACAATAACACTCTTATGATTTTAAAACTGATTTTAAGAGCGTTTATAAATTTACTTGGCTATTTTCTCAATAGCACGATTAACTTAGAAATTTAATTACAGAGAGCCCCCTTCAACAATTGAATCCAGCTTTTATACTAGAAGAGACTCCACATCTGATTGGTACGTTTAAACAATCAAACTTTGCTGGCTTATTTACATATTTATCAACTCACTATTAAAATAAAATAATGACTTATTTAATATTTAATATTATTACATTTTAAAAATAATTTTTATCGTTTATTCAAACCTATTAAACATTCTTTTAAAATATTCTTTCTCACTTGGTTTAAATCTTAACTTTTATAAGATCATTTAAAATAAACTAAATCTTTTAAATACGTTATATTTTTAAGACAATATTTTTAAAAATCAGATTTAATATTTTACATTAATATCTTTATTTTTATCTCGTGATAACTCACGTATTATTTATAAATTTCACAACATAATTTTAAAATAGTTTTTCAACTTTATGAGAAAGCTTCCAAGCATGTGTGTGTGTATCTCTAATTAACATCTGTTTTTACAATACAAGAAACGCTTCCCATAATCTAAAAATAACTTAACAATTGCTTTTTTAAAATAAATATTTATTTTTAAAAATAAATAAGATATTATATCAGATTTTAAAATAATTATTTGATATGATTAAAATCAAATATTAATCTCAATTTAAGTACTTATAATTTAAAATATTTTTATTCACTTTTAACATATATTTTAAACTAAATAAATATCTTTGTCTAATTTTAACTTGTCTTTTAATCACTTTAGCTTCAAACATTTGTTATTAAATTTATTAATGCAGTATTACATCATAATCATCATCATTTTAAATATCTTCTCAATATCAACACAATTCACATATCAAACACTCATAGATTGCTTTAATTAAACTTATGGTAACATTACCACAAGCAAAGTCAACATCACATATTTAAAATACTTCTTAAATTTAAAATTTT